>VZTI01005478.1:301144-317994 GCA_013397865.1 Struthidea cinerea
AAAAAAAAAAAAAAAAAAAAAAAAAAAAAAAAAAAAAAAAAAAACAAAAAAAAAACCACCAAAACCACACAACACTAACTTTAGCGGGGGCAGCTCAGTGTTGATTTTTGACAGACTAATTAGGACATTCAGTTAGAGGTTTTCACTCCCAGGGTTTGATTTTGACTACCAAGACCTCAGCACACCTGGGGTTTTTGTGACAAACACGCCAAGATATTCATGCCAAAGTTTGCATGACTTAACTTTTGTATGACTTAGTTTGCATGATTTAGGCAAAAGAATAAGAACCACAACATGGCAGAATATTTTAATATTAAGCAACACAAACTTTGTCAAAACTTATCAATGCACTTTTTTCAGGGAGAACTCATTTATCCTGTCAAGCAGTTTTTTTTTGCCGAGGAAGAAAGAGCTAGCTCTGTTGACTCATTCATAGATATCACTGAAAGAAGCTTTTCTTGACTTTGATAGATTGAGTCTGAAACCAAGGCACTAAACAGTAGTTTTACAGCTCTAGGCCATACCACTAAGCATTTGTCAGGTTTATTTTAATTTCTGCCTTTTTCTTGCATTTTTGGCATTAACATTTTGGTTACATTCACTGCAGTATTTTATTTCATTTTATTTTAAGAAAAGAAATTTGCTATTTAATTTATAGTTAAATACTTTTAGAAAAGAGATGAATTTAGAATTAATGAACTACTATTGGCAAAACAAATATGAAATGTTAGCAGTTACCACGTGCCTTGAGGATGTCAGAAAGCATGTGGCAGGTAAAAGTTCCTTGTGAAAAGGAGTTTTACAAGGAAATCTCTGGGGTTGGAGAGTAAATCTGCTGTGTATTACCAACCACCAACTCTGCAATGGTATCGTCTTTGTTTATTTGTGCTTTGGCCTTCATATCAGCTTTTTTTTCCCTGCTCACTCTCCCAGAATTAAATCCTTTAACTGTCATGAAACATCCACCGTGGAAGGGAGATCAGAAATCTGGCATGAAATTCCAAACAGCTTCAGTAATTTGGCAAACAACTTGTTTTGTAATCATTCCTAAAGCATTGTCTGATAACAGACAACAGCTGAGCTTGCTGCATTTTTGACCTGTTATGCATGATGTCTTGGTTTAGGTGCCTGCTAACATGCTATCTGAAAACATAACTGTTCAATGTGCTTCTTCTCTGCATTCAGCTCCACAGCACTGGGTGTAAGTGATAAAGGCTCTGTTTTGAAGACTAACCAATGTAAACGGGAGTCTACAAAATTTTTTCACCTAAGATTTGTCCTCTTTCAGTAACTCTCAAAGCTTATTGTGTATTCTGAAGTGAACCACAACAGCCTAGTCCTAGGCTAAACACATTGCTTTGACAGTTCTGTGACATACATGCTTTGATAATCAGCGAAGCGTAGTGTGCATCAGATTCTGAGGAGAAAAGTTTATGCAGAAAGACTTCTGCTTCACACTGCACTCATTGACTGTGAATCTGCATAATTCTATATCCTGCCAGCCTTGTTGCATCCGTACAACTACTCTGCAGTCACAAACTGACTTAACAGTTTTTATCTCACAAAACTTTTTGCCCTACCAAGTGAATTTGTGACCAACTCCCGTGATGAACAACCAGAATAAACCATGTAGTGATCCAAACTCCAAATAAAGGGTAAAAACAGATCACACCTGGATGGACTGAATAACCAGGAAGACACTAAAATGAGTCTTGAAGGAAAGTAAAATAAGATCTTTCTTAGCTGTGCCACTTCTTGGTTATGCAGACTCAGAGCATGACAGGAGAATCTCTTTTCAGATGTCTGATATTTGCCACAGTTCAGAGAACTGTGTTCAGCTCAGGAGGAAAACTGTGAAAAGGACTCATGTGAAAAGGTCTGTTCTGTAAATCAGTTCTCTTCCAGTTATAAAACTGTGAATGGCCCACATGTTTGTAGTGTATGCATCATCTGGAAGCCCTGAAGAAAAACCACAGCCTAAACTACTTTCACTGTGACTTAAGTAATTTTAATAATTAGTGTTCAGTAATCAATGTGAGGTATTTATTTCGCTGTCAATAATTTTCCAGACTGAGCTATCTTTCCCTAATTCTTTATTTCACACCTTCATTATAACTGAGAACTAGAAAGAAGGAGGAAAAATTATGAAGTACATGGTTTCTTTGAAAGTGTGTGTGAACACCATTGCCTGCCAGGTGTTCTGGCAGAGACCTACTCTCACTGTCTTTTGATCATTACTAGTCCAAATATACGAGTGAAATTTGAAAAAATACCATGACACACACTCAAAATATTTATGTTGTTTATCCCATACTAGTGTTTGTCAGAGCAAAGTAACAAGACCTGTTATTTTTATATGTTTTTCATATACTGTGTAAGCTGTACAATATCTATATTAGAGTATCTCAATGTCTGAGCAATAGTACTGTAAAAAGCCAAATTTTTAAAGCACCAGGTTTGTATTTGTTTAGCTGTGCTTTGGGACAAGGGAGAGTTAAGCTATATCTTGAAATACTGGAAGAGATTTTATTACCTTTATTATTTTATTGATGTGTCTTATGGGCAGAAGTACAGCAGAAGAGAAGACAATTCTTCTGAGGAAATATTTTCTCGGGGTAAACATGTATATCACAGGAAGCTGCATAGGGATAATATGCCGCCAGTGAGATGATAAACTCAGAATGTTGCTGAAAATTCCAAATAATCTTTGCAAAATATTCACAGTGAGCTTTTTACACATTTACAATTGATATAAAGCAAACTTTACAATAAAAAAAAATGTTCTATTTGAAGGCCAGACTGCCCTGTCTCATTCCTGCACAAGGAGCTATTTTCCTTCAGTTCTGTCACATCTCACAGGGGACTATTCTGGTTAATGTCTCATCAGAAATAATGTTATTAATGTGCTTCCAGGCTCTCCAGGCTGGCCTCTGCTTTCACAAATGGACATTATTTCCATACAGGTAGAGGAGTGATACCTCCTCCAGTGTAGCAAGTACCAGGAGTGCTGGTACTACTGCTAACCTACTCCTGTTCTCCACGAGGAGTTCTCCTCAGTCCTCTTTATCCCTCATGCTCCACTCTCCACTGACTCCCCACGTTCTCTCAAAGCCGCGTACAACATCCCGATCCTCAGACTTGCAAAGCAATCACATACCCCTGGTACACGGATAACAAGCAAATCCTCCCAGAACTACAGAAAATAAAAGAGAAGGGTCTCCAAGGCATAGGCTATCACTTGCCAACACTGGGAAGAGTCTCAAATGACAGGATCTTGAAACTGAAATGGAATATGTTTTCCATTTGGTACCATGGCAACTGAACAAAACCCAGTAATTGCCTGCTCCTCTCCTCACCTCCCAGATTCAATGCAACTGGGCTGACTAGCTTTTAAGGATTGGAGCTTTATCTATCTCTTGGTGCCTGGAAAACGCAACAGAAGAGGGGAAAGAAAAAGAAAAAAAAAAAGAAGAAAAGAAGATATCTTCAGAAAACTCTAAGCAGTCTTCACAAAAAGAAGAGATTTCCTGGACTGACACGGGAAAGGACAGGGCTTCACTGCAAATTAAAGAGAGTAAAGAACCAGAAAATGCAAAGCTCATGAACAGACAGATTTTTTTGCTTGAAAATGTGCTGGAACACAGTTGTTCTTATCTCTAAAGAGCTTGTGCACAAAAAACTACTTCACAGTTTGCAGTCAGGCAATAGGCAAGTCGAGACTTAATTTATACACAACTGTAAATTGAGAGTAAAAAAAAGTTGCACATTGCACTGTCAGAAGAGAGTTGTGCAGTCATGACTTCTTGGTGATTGGCCTCACAGCAGTACTTCAGTGTATTGAGCTCTGTTTCTGCATTTTCTTGTTGCTAATTCAAATATCACAGAACTTGATACAACTTCCCCTTCTATTTTAAAAAGTAAAACTATTTTTTTAAAATATTATTAAATTATCTAAATCATGATTAAAGGAAAGTGTAACTTTATGAAAACCATGCTTCTTAAATGAGGAAGGACAGTTTCCAAAAATACTGCAATTTCATAAATATTTTATAAGGGGCAATATGACTTCATGAGTTTTTTGAATGTTGTATGAAATATTGCAGGAGAATTACATGAGCACTAATGAATTATTAAATTCCATTTATATTTTAGGTAATGTCACAAAGTATTTTTGTACTTCTGCATGCCTGTACATAAGACCACATACAATCTTTGGAAATTAACTTGATTTTTGTTTTAGCATAGAAGTTTTTTAATCCTGAAATAAAAATACAAAATTAATCTGACCACATGTCAGCAGAATGCATTTTTTGCATGCGTTGCTTTACCAGCTACTTTCATATAATTAGAAAATGCTTGTACATTTATAATCTCAGACAGATTACTTTAGGTATTATGCAAAATACCATGCATTTGTAAAATAAAAGAGTCCCTAACCTTACTATCAGGCAAAATCATCATTCTAAACTCACATATAGTTAGATATGATAACTGAGGACACATATAAAAAGCTGCAGTCCTGCTGGAATCCATGTTCATTGCTAATGAAAGTTAGTCTCTCTTTAGCTGTCCAGTATTTAAATACATTTAAAGTGCTCAGTTCCCCAGGTATAACACATCTTTTCATGTCTTTGTGTCTTGAAAACCTGTCAACACTGAAACATTGCACTGAAATGTTTCTTTCTACCCATTCAATGTAAGGCTCACTGCAGAAGGACTGAAAATGTTTCCCTAAGTTTCATTCCACATGCAAACCTATGACTAACCCTCATCATTTCTGGGCCATCAAACATTGTTTTAATAGCAGAGCCTACCTACAATGAATCATCTGGGTAAACAAATTGAACAAAAAAACCCCTCTGCTGTCAAAATGCTGTCGCAGGAGCCAAGCTCTGCACATTGCCCAGAAAAGTGTCACTTGCCATCACCATATTTTGCAGCCAGTACTGGTCAGCAAAACCCTCTAACTCAATCTTTTCTCATTAGTCAGCATGTACTGCAGAAGCACAGAAATGGCTTTTCAGAGTACAAATGCGATCCAAGGAAATGTCAAGCCATATTGTCCTCTTTTTTCTCCCACTCCTGATGCCACTGGCAGGGCAGATGATTGTGCTTCTTTTCAAATTCCAGCAAAAGCTTGCCAGCAGTGCCCCTGATGACCTGTAAAGCTGTCATAAGACAATGGCACACTTACAAGCCTCTCTTTCTCATGACAGAAACTGAGCTACATCATCATCCTATCTACCAGCATAATCTGAAATTCTACTTTCATGCCTACAGAAAACCACCCGTAGAGCATCAGGGGAAGAACTCCACTCTCATGAGACCCACCTGGACTACTGCTCTGGGGTCTCCAGCACAGGAGGGGCATCCACCTGTGAGACCAAGTCCATGGGCAGGATATGAAGATGATTAGAGGGATTAGTTTATTTTCTACAATGCAAAGAAAACTTAGCAAATTTATTATTTTACGGTTATTCATACCTGATAGGCTTGACAAAAGCAACATGGTCTAAAAAATAATAATGTAGTCTTGTCTACAAACAAATACTTGTTACCGCAAATTGCTTTAAAACAAACTGTTTTAAAGTATAATCCTGTAATCTTTCCTGTGTTTTGTGTTTTGTGTTCTTGATCTGCTCCATTCCAGGTTTGACTTGCATACAGGTAAAATTTGAGGTAAATTTTTAATTCAGTTAATCATCATATCATATATTTACTATAAATTATTTTTACCTATGTATATTTCACTGATAGAAAAGATGAGTGACACAAGTTGCAATTCATTCATTCTGCATTCATCAACAGACAAAATATTTAGAAGGACAAAGAAAGACATTTAGAAAGAGGTTTTGACTAGCTTCTACCTTAGATGCTCATATTTCTTGTTCTTGCCTTTATTGCATGTCTTTTTCCCTACTTTCCCTCCTTGCTGAAGTTCTTCTGGTACTCACAGCACACCATTCAGCTCCAGTACCCTTCCTGGTGGAACAGCATGGTATTACTTTTACACAACAGTCAGCGCTCAGGGACTGCAAATGGCCAGGTGTTTGAAAGAAATAGACTGTAAATTCTTCAGAGAGGAAGAACTCCTCCTGTCCTACCTATTATACAGAAAGGTGAATGAAAAGCAGGACTTTTTCTCCTTTCTACAAAAAAAGCTGAAAAGAAAATAATTAAAGCCTGGATTTCAAAGACATTAAATAAAATACTATGGATGCTGAGTTTAGGCTTCTGCCAGGTGTCTGGAAGTACAATGCAGGAAATCCCACAGATGATGCACACATCACATTTCCCAGCTTTAATCACTGTGGATCACACCTAGATGAAGAACAGAGCACAAACAGTGGGGAGGAAGGGCATTTTACCTTTAACATGACATCGTATTTGTCCCTTTGCTCTGGTTTTGGAAGCCAAGCTCAGTTCTCTGAGCTATATCACACTGTGTCACGAGCTAGAGTAACTTCTCAGCTTGTGACTGTATTTCAGAGGCAGCTATACCACATTCCTCTCCTGCAACATAAAATATTTAGTAAATGTCACCTGGCATAAGTGACCTTTTGAAGTCAATAAACCTTTTTCTAGCTCAATGGGAATTATCTTACATTTTTCCAGTGAGAAAAAATGCTGCTTGCAGTTAAACGGTTCCTTGTTGTGAGGAAAGCCACCTGACTTCTCCCTGACCCCCCTTAATTTTTCTTACATTTTTAGAAACTGGTTATTTTTAAAGCAAAGCGCTTTGGAAAACTACTTCCTTTTTTTCTTTTCTCCAGTTAGGAATATTTTAGCAATGATGTATAACTTCTCAACACGCCACTCTTTGTAATATGTGCATGCCTCATCTTTAGGCAATCTGTTGAAAAACGCTGCTTTTAGCATATTTAGATTGCTATCAATTTAAGGAACAACATTCTTCTGGCTACTTACTAACAGGGTGGAAATTTGCATTCTGATGACCTTTAAACGATTTGTAGCAGAAGAAAAAGTGTTTCATATAATTGCTAGGAATTGCTACTAGGTCTTTCTCAAACTTCTCTCTCCGCTTGATTAGGTACATTAACTGACTTTTTCCCACCCTCTGCTCTAAGCTGTTTCTTTCTATTCTTGTTTTGCATTTGTTTATTTATTTTGCAGTCAGGACAAATTATTTTATTGCAGACATAGGGCTAAGCACTCTCAGAATAACTGAATCATTTAGTGGTGCTTGGTTTCATGTGTTAGCTGAAAATGACATTTAGCACAGGCTTTGTCTCAGCTATGGTAATTACTGTACTGACATGAGCTCTCATACACAGCACAGACTGTTTTCAACAGATGCAACCAAGCAACTCTGACTTCTCTGAAAAAGTTTATCTGGCCTTCAGAGTGTGACAATTTTCAGGCACACACCCCCTTATATACACAGAGACATATATTAAAAGCAGGACAGTGCTAGTTTTAAGGCAGTGTATTCTTTCTTATTTCCGAGTGAATTCAATTACCCCATGCAAGGATAGAATAGAATCTCTGTTGTACATAGCTCTCACATTATGTGCTGGCTGTGCATCTGATTTCACATGAAGGTTATTGTTATTGTAATGTATCTCAGTGGTATACCAAATGTTATTTTAATGATGTAATTAATATGCTTGGATTTACCATCTGATGTTCTTAGGCACCACTTGTGTTAGCATGTGATGCTAGCAATTTCAAACATACTCGGAAACAGCAGTTTTTGTTAAGGGAGTTGGCAGAAAAAGATAAAGTATAAATAACGTTAAGTCACATTCTCTAACAACATTTTAAAAAAATTTGTGTCAGATGTGTTCAACTGACACATCAACTCAGAGTGATGCTGCCTCTGAAGCTTATACAATATGCATTATTTATATATACCTGAGCTTTTTCTCATTATTATTATTATTATTATCATTATTGTTATTGAGTACAATAGGGTTTAGCAGAAACAATTCTTCTACAGTCTGAACCTTGTAATCAGTGGAGCTCATTTTATGAGGGACTGACTTCAGTACTAAAAAGTTAACCCCGGCTTGATGGACAAATGATGCGCACAAGCGAGAAAATGAGGGGGTTTGTTTTGTTTTTTTTCTTTTTTGGTTTGTTTTGTTTTGTTTTTGAGGAGCACTTCTCTCTTCTAGAAAAGATAACAATACACAGTTACCGTAGTGTGGCAGGGATGGTGCTTAAAAAAGACGTTCACGTGCATAAACAGAGTAAGAGTAGGAAGCAGATTCTAAATTAGTCTTTATCAACATTATTATTTATCACTCATTACTTGCTAACCATAAATGACTTTTTTTATTAGAAAAACAATTACAAGCCTAATAAAGAAATTGGATGAAGCCTAATGTATGTTAATGGTGGGAAGGATTTAGGAACATCCAAGAATACAGCAAGGAAAAAAAGGTGTAAAAGATTTGTCTCATTCTTTACTGTCCATCAAGATTTTACATCTCTGTTCTTTACTACATCTCTGTTGTGTTCTTCATATCACAGAGCAGATTGTTTATGGTATGATTTCCAGTTTTCTTCTAAGTCTTCTGATCAAGGAATTAAAAACATTTATTTTCAAAAGAAAAAAAATAAAAACAAACATAAATACAAAGAATATGGAAAAATTTACACTGAAATAGGCTTGATATAAATATCCACTGCTAATCTGTCAAATATTTGAGTAGACCTTGAGCAAAATAAAGCATTCACTTAAAAATACTGTAATTGGAAAGTATAACACTGAGGATTTTAATTGTCAAATATAGAATTCATATGGAATTCACGTTTTGTTATTCTTTGAAAAAAGTACCTATGGAGAAATCAGTTCTTATTCAAACCTCTATATTGAGCTAAATGCAATCACCAATGAGTAACAGAACATGCGCAGTACAAGAGGGACACTATAAATCTCTGGATGCCAAATACGTAATAGTGATATTTTTCTCCAGTTCCTGTATTCTCGGTCACCATGGACTGTGGGACTATACCCGCTGGTCTGGCAGCTGAGTTTCTTTAACCAAATAATACTGAAATGAGATATCTGAATATTTCAAGTATGCTGTTGCCAGAAGTACAGAATACATTTTGAACATTTTAAACATCTTTTAAAATCTGCCACTACTGGTTTGATCTTGAAACCACTCTGTCTTTAAGTAGAGAGATACATTAGAAAGCATCATTCCACAGGAGGAAAGCAAAACTGGCCTTTTGAACTCTTCCCTCTGGTGAATGTTTGACTGTGGATTGGTGCCAGTTGACACCTCAGACTCATGGTGTGAGTAACTTGATACGGAGCTCTTGGAACAAAGGACTATTTAGGTAAAGCATGTCTATAATGCTGAAGAAACAGATTTCAAGTATTTGGTTTCAATAGTGAACCTCACCAAGTGACATTTTAGTACCCTTGCTTTCTTCTGCCCTCCCCATACTCAACTTCACTTAAAAAACACTTTTTCTAAAAGTTCTAATTCCTATAAAAAGCCAAACACCTGGAACTCCCAATAAATGCAATCCAACTAGCAAGAGGTTACAGCTGCTTATACAACTCAGCATTTAAGCCAAGACAAAGACCGGTGATGGGAAAGCAAATATATTTCATTTACATAGCTCATCCAGCAAGCTCCCCACATACTGTGGTTCTTTACTTGTACACTGACTTGAAAAGACCAGCACAATGAAGTACCACAGTTTGACCTTCAAACTCATGATAATCAAGGTTTTTAAAGACTTATTTATGTAATATCCAAACACAAGCAAGTTTCTATAACCTTGGTCTGACACAGTCCTGCAAAAACAGCTGTGTGAATTCATAGTTACACAACTGCCTTAAAAGGACAAATCATCTTAGAAGGCTTCTCTCAGGTCAAGAAACGTTGACATTCCTCCAGTCGTTCAGGAACAGAGCCTGCATATTAAAGAAAAAGACCTACTCAAAATAGATGTAGAGGGCAAAAGTGTTTTCTTATGAGAAATCAAACATCTTTGTACTTATAAAACATAGCTGTTGAATTGCTTGAGTCCTGTTTAAGTAAAGCAGGTCAACTGAAAAATGACAGCAAGATGTCAAACACATGCACAATAAAATCACAGACCTTCTTCAACTTGCTGAAAACACTCAACACTTCAAAAATTTATAACTAATACATTCTTCTATTAAAGTATCCCTTTTCTCTCAACCTATTTATTCTTTATACAAGTGTTTAATAGCAGCAGATGAATGTAGTAATAATATCCTAGATACTTTCCCTATAGGATTTCAGAAATAATAAGAAGAACACTGTTATGGTGATAAAATTTAAGATGATAAATTTCCATTATTTTAATTTTTTTAGAGGCAGCTCTGTAACAATCATAATTCACTAGAGAAAAGGGAGAGCACAATGTATTTCTAATATTAAAGAATACTTAGTGCATCAGAATTTTTTCCTTCCACATACCTTATTTTTAATGCAGAATGAGAAACCTACAAAATGAAACCCAAATGCACACTACTACACATAATGTATTTATTTATCAAGGAGGCACCATGTATAAACTAATAATCTGTAGAAAGGCATGGCGATGAAATTCTATTACAGACCAGGCCAAAAAAAAAAAGTTATTATAAATATAGGATTTAATGGTTGTTTTTGGGGGATTTTCCATCGGAAGTTTTCTATTGTTCTTTAACAATCATTCCTTATAGAAGGTAAGAGTTCATGATGACTTAATCTTCCTTGCAGAGAGACAGTGCAGCTGCTGAAACAGTCTAGTTAAGAACCACACATTTTTCCTTGCTGCCTCCTTTGCCTCAGGAGGGAAATAGTCTGCTTTTGTCAATGTAAATGTAGGCTAGTAGCTGATTATTCCTCTTTATCACTCCTTCCTTACATGCCAGCTCAGCAGTACCATGAGGTGTGCAGTAGGCAAGAAGGAGAGAGTTATTTTATTCGGAACACTTTATCCTGTATTACAATACATAAAACTAGCATTAAGTGGTAGATTCATTTGGGGACCAATCTTCCCTTTCCCACATGGAAATCAAAGCCTGTTTTGCTACTCGCTTCACTAAGAACTAGATTGGATGTTTCATGCTTTGGGAAAGGAAGCTTGAATATATTCTCATAATAAAATATAAATCCCTGAGACCACAATATTCTCAAAGATATGCAAAGTGCTACTGAGACTCTCAATGTGCTACAAACCCAGATTTGAGTTTTAATTTATTTATACATATGCTATGAGAAAAGCAGCTTTGTGGACATATTTTTTGTCTCTATTTCCTACTTCGCAGTTTTTGTCTTGTCAAGGGTTTCATTACTTTTGAAAATTAGGGGATTATTGTAAAAAAATGGAATAAGAATTCAGTACTATAAAAGTTTCTGTAACGTGTATGTTTTAAAAGTGGTTCAATACTTACTTTATAGATGGACAATTTTATAGAATGAAAAAAACCCTGATATTCTTCTTTGCAAAACTTTATTAGAGAGCCACTGAATAGACATGTAATCTAACGCCACAGTTTTGAGACTGGTAAAAGAAGTTACTTGATGTAACTAACCCCATAGGAAATATAATTTTGACATATTAACACTAGTGGTAAACTTTTGCAGTTGCACAAGATGAGCTGGGGAAGAAGGAAACTCAGGACCAATGAACATCACAATAAGCACACAGGCTTTGTCCTGAATTAATTTTCCTTAGACTTTGCTGTGATACTGGATTTTTTTTTCTTTTTCCTCTGTTAATGGAGGAGATCAGGAATAGAAAAAGAAACATGCACGACAATCTATTGGTGGCAGCCATTAAGGGAATTACCTTGCCCATTGAATACCATTTAGCTTGGAATCGGATCCACTACTATTAATTTCTACCTTTTTAATGCACACTTTAGCTAGCACATGACCCATACTGTGTAACAGCAGTTACACCCCAGGGACTAGAGATTAACAGCATGTGCTACGAGTGGTTTATTTTACAATTGCCGTGAAATAAAAGCTGATGGAAATGAGCTGGTGAATTACTCTGCCAGCAGAATCAACAATATTTTTCTTGTCATGGAAAAGCTCACTTCTTCTGTCTTGATTTTTTTCTTCCCAGTATTGGTTTCATGGAAGAACACGATAGTTAGGGGAAATTTGGGGGAGGGGAAAAACAGAAAAGCATGGTGTTACACTCAATTCTGCCATTTTCATTTTATGCTGCACCTCATCTGAATAAATTTTACCAGCTAAATCTCTATGTCACAGTTAATTAAAACACAATTTGGGCATATAAAGCAACAGTCGAATGAAATGAAAATTATTTTTCTATAAACTCCAGTCAGTTAGCTTTTCCTTCTGATTAAAGGAACATTAATTCAGCTGCTACACACATATATTTTTGGAGTGCTAGGGAAGAAAAGTAATCTCACAGAAAGGTATCAAAGAGGCTTGCTGCTTTGCAGCCCATAACGAACAAAAAGGACTGCACCAAAAAAGTTGTCTCCACAGCTTTTCTATTAAGCAGTGAATTCATGTCAATTTAAGAAAGAAGGCTAATGTAAAGCAGTCTATATTGTTAATGAGCAGGTAGGAAGCAGGTGTGTTCTGACCTTTAGGGGACAAACTGCACTGAACTGCATTGGTTACCAGGCACGCAAGGAGGTTTTCCCCTTCCCAGCATGCTTCCCTCCATAAGGAACTTATATCACAAATAAATCTCATCAGCTACTACTTCTTTAGTGATAAAACATACTGAATTCAGCCTTTAAAGCTGCATCTTCTTAAAAGGAGTAATGGAAGAGTAATGGAGAAAAGTAGTATCAAAGTTAGGCATCTCAAGAAGAAGTAAACATACCAATCAGTCATAAATACATTTTGTCTACAATTAAATGGATGTTTTACCCATTTACTGAGATTTCTGTTTTCCTCTTTCACTCTTTTCTGCATTTTACTTCAAGCAAATCATTACTTATCTTTGGTATTGCTCCAGGTTTCAAAGAAATTTTGGATTTTTCGTTTATTGTCTCCCTGTTAGTCTGTAACACGCAGCAGTTTTTGCTAAGAGATACAGCTGACTGCCTGGCCTGATATTTCAGCACCCCAGCAGCCATGCGTGCCTTACTCAGCTCTATCAGATAATGATATGTGGCATGATTTACATGTGCAGAATTGAGAATTCATTGTGAGCCTATTTATAATTACAACACAGTTGAAAGAGAAAGATGATTTAATAGGTACTAAAAAGATCCTTGACAAGGCACAGAGACATGACTCCACATGCTTATTTGTATTTGGAAATTGGTTTTTATCTGTAATTTTGTATGTAACAAGTATACTCAATCTTAGTCCTTTCATCACAGAGGACCTAAGAAAATTTTACTGATACCTTTAGCTCTTAGAATGGAGTCAATGTGCAAAGAGACCCTGAAACAAAGTAATAGGAAAAGAGATATGGACAATTTTTCAGAGACCAGTTGCTGGTGATCTCCAAAGGCACTTTAGGAAACACAGCTACAGCTTTTCTACCACTGTTCCTGATCATTAAAAGAAATTTTTTGATGCCATAATTCAAAACAACCAATCTCTCTTTGCCCAAAAGCAGGGTTTCCCTCGCAGCTCACCCTACAAAACATATTTAATATCACCCTGTGGAACTTAGCTTTGCATTCATGAGACTGCTAAATTTTCTTATATAACCATTTCACTGTAAATCTTCCCACAAAATACTGAGCTGCTCAGAGAATGAAAATCAAACTATAATTTATTCCACTGATCATCTGAATTCACTACAGTTTGGACAAGAGCTTATCAGAGTGTGGCACCAAGAGTGACTGACTGTTAATAAATCTTCATAAGGAATTGCAAAAAAAAAAAGCCAAAATGGAATTAACACTTCAAGGGGAACACGTAGGCTATTTTTTATTAGTTTTACCCAGATAATCATTCTGTCCCCAAATGGCTCAGCTTCATGTGTCATTTACTGGTGAATAAGCATTTCATTATATTTGAGGTGTTTTCTTTGTCTGTTATTTCAGAACGACTGTGCACTCGAGTACGAGAAAATCTCTCTATAGGCGCTTATAGAAATCTTAAACTATGATGATGCAGGTTTTTCTTTTACCCCATGAGTTTACACAGCGGGAACTCAAATGCTATGATGTAAGCTTGGCATATAAGATAGCTGGTACAGATAAAAAGTCAGATTTCAGCACCAGTGACTCCAATCTGCTGTAATGAGAACAGGTGCATGTGATAAACAAAGAGAAAGACAGATCAAGGTCTCAATGATGAAACAGAAGTGATGGGTAAGAATGCATTTTCCTGACTACTACGGTCCTTGATATAATAGAGGGACAGAAAAGCTCAAACCACAGACCACTAATAATCAAAAAACATGTTATTTCTTTTCTACAGAAATCAGGGGTTTAAATTGAAGGGGATGGGGGCAGTAAAATAATGAGCAAAGTAAACAATAAAAAGAGTCTAGCATCTGGGTACACCACAGAGTCTTGATAAAACACAACACTGTCATTTTGCTGTTTGCCTATTTCTCTCTATGTTCTGCTTGTATACGTCTGAATGCCATTATTTAATTTCAGCAATGCCATGGGGACATGGATAAACACAAATAGGGTCATGCTAATTTTATTGTCTACCAGCACTGACAAGGTAAATCTAAGCTTACTCCTGTTGCTTCTTAGATGGTGCATTTCCAAACCAGTGTGGCTTTGCTAAAAAAAGACATATAATCCTACTAAAGGCAGTTCATACCAACTTTTCTAAGTGATTGAGGCAACAGTCCTTCTGGAGAAATTCTGAAAACTCAGGCAAACTGCCTGTCATAACAGAAGAAACAAAATGTTTAAAATGTATGATACCAGTCACGGTTGCCAGGTGTCCAGTTATCTTTCCTCACACTGAAGTGCACAAGATGAAATGCAAGATGATATTCTTTAAGTGAAGAGGGGACAGGGCAGGGAAGAACCCACAAACATTTTAATACACTGTCTTCAGGCAAGAAAACACTTGAAACTTGTATGGTTTGCAATTCTGAAAAGCGCTTTAGGAATTGAAGCTCAATGGCTTCCACCAAACTTAATGAAAAAGGCTCTTATTGCAACAAAGATGAAATTTTTAACCAAAAAAGTATCAAAATGCATATAACTGGAGAAAAGAATTTAAATTATTAAATCCTCCTAAAAAAAATTAATTTGGGGAAGAGAGCATCATATGTTATAGCAAACACTACCACAGGGAAAAACAGCTAGAACATTAAATATTACAGGTTTCATGGTTTCATTTACTAGTGACTCAATTTTATGCTCAGTTATTTAATGCCAGTATTGATAAAAGTTGTCAAATCCCAGTTTTAGAACTGGGATAGGCACAAGCCACATATAAGAGAGATATATATAATTGATGCTTCTTTACACAACACTCAACTCTGATATCAATGGCTGAAACTATAGCCCCCTTTTCCTTTTTTGGTATTCAATTATTGATGCATTTGTACTTGGGCAATAAAGCTTTTATGACGTGGTAGACTTATTGGGCAGGAAGCATAAATAAATATCACACTGGTGTTGTCCACAGTCCACAAATGTAATAGTGTTTACAAAGTAAAGCATCTGAAAGTGAAATTTTAAAAAATATTCATAGGTGACAAAATCAGCTTGAAAATGTTACTGAAGGCTTACACATTGATCAGCCCCTGTAGGCAGCCGAGGAGCAAAGAAATCCTCAGATCTGTTGTGCCACAAAAATCCTTAAGATGAAATCCTTGTGGATGTAAATGAGTTCTGAAAACAATTGCATGGGGGAGCCCTCAATACATCCATTCTTCACTTCTCTGTTTATAGGCAGTACTCTTCATTAATGACAAATGCTCAAGTGGTCACCCCTCAGAATACCCTTGCCAGTGAGGATTTCAGTATTTGAAGGATGCAGTCATACCAAATCATGACACATTTACAGACATTTAAAAAAACCTGGGAAACATGGGGTTTCCTTTTACCTGGAGAGATACACACTGCACAGACATTCTACAGTCGCATTTCTACAGGAATTGATTTTATGGGAAACAACTACAAGGTGTTTCTCAGGAAGCTGTATGTTGTGCAAAAGCCTGTTTTATACTTATTCTACTTTAAATATCAGAACCCCAATTTATCTTTTAAGAGTAAAGGATGTTGTCACAAAAGCTTTTTAGCTCGCAATTAGGAGGTTTATAGTGAATAACATTAAGTACACAAAAGCAACATTACAGCTACAGACATACCCTGTCAAAGTAATTTACACAGATCTGGTGTTAAAGATAATCTGTTCTGTTAGTCAAAATACCAAAATGTGCAAATGTGACACTTACCTCATAGTAAAATCTATTCTGATTTAAAAGATTACGTTTTTTAACATACAAACTACACGTAATTTTAGAATTCATGCAGTCCATGATAAGCGTATATTACACATCTTCTAATTGAATATTTTATGACTGCATCTTCAGGTAATGATTTAAAGATGCAACTGGAATATAATGAATATTTAAAT
This sequence comes from Struthidea cinerea, assembly GCA_013397865.1. Taxonomy (NCBI): domain Eukaryota; kingdom Metazoa; phylum Chordata; class Aves; order Passeriformes; family Corcoracidae; genus Struthidea; species Struthidea cinerea. Next base: position 317,647 of record VZTI01005478.1, read on the forward strand.
TTAAGTGCTGCAGCAGTCAATATACAAACCTGTTTCATGACTGCCACTTTTGCATGACATATGCCCTCAGGTAAGTCTTGAGAACAAAATGAGGGTGACTTTCATTCTAGACCACCCATTGTGTTCAGGTGACCAGTATAAAGCAAGGGTTGAACCAACCACATCCAGCACCCAAATCTCCATAGCACAGACACTTCCCTTACGTGGTTGCTGTAACAAGCACTATATAGAATATCCACAAGATAAAAAACCAAAACCAAACAAACAAACAAAACAAAACAAAACAAACCAAACCAAACCAAACCAAAAAAAAAAAAAAAAAAAAAAAAAAAAAAAAAAAAAAAGGAA
>VZTI01005478.1:318018-408776 GCA_013397865.1 Struthidea cinerea
AAAAAAAAAAAAGGGATGGAGCAAAATCTCCTAAAAACACAGACAAATTTAACTTCTCATCCCAGAATAAATTGAGATAAAAGCATTGGAATAGGATTAATTTTAACAGACCTCAGTAAACTGAAACTAGATTTCCTTTGGATCCCATAGACCTAGTGTGTGTTTTCTCGTGATCCAGAACCAAAGGCAGAGATTAATTAGTTCTTTGACACTAGGTATATTTTAGAGACCTGATGAAAGCAATGTTCTCCCTGCCAGAAGCAAATGGGCTTGTTAAACTTGCATAGCACAATAACCCTAAATTAAATGGCATCATTAAACCTGTTGGTATGGCACAACAGTTGGAGAGGAAAACAATCAGTCATGTACTTGCAGAAACATTGAGGTTCTACTCCATAATAAATCACCTTCTGGAAAGAATCAGTCAGGCAGTGTTCTTCACAAAGAAACAATAATTTTAAAAAAAACCAAAACAAAATATTAAAATTGTTTGAAATATCCTTATTTTCACTAAAAGTTTATTTAGGGAAAACAAATAAATAACAAAAATTAAAACCAACAAAGCCAAGCAAAAAAACCCAAACCAAACCAAACAGAAAAACCAAAACAAAACAAACACACATGCACACACACACACAAAAAAAAAAAAAAATCCTTAGTAGATTTTCAAATTTAACATCTTTTCCAACAATGACCTTATAATACATTTTTTCTTCAAAATATCTACTTTGGCTTCTGGAGGAGCTTTCTCTGAAAGGCAGTGGTGATCACAATGCTGCTTTGCATGCAAAAACCCTGGAAACAAATCAAATTTAAACTTGCTTTCAAACAAGCTTTACAAGGAATCTATCCTCCAAAAAAATGGTTATACATTTCATGTCTGCAGCAAAGTTGCCCCAACGTCCCCATCAGAGAAATTTTTCTTTCGATTAAGAAATTCTAGGGGAAAAACCCACTAGTGACATAAAACTAAAAGGCCTTGCACCATCAGTGTATATGTACCAACAGAAACATCACAAAAAACTATTTCTTGTTGCCTCATCATCCTTCTTCTTCCTCTTCCCTCTGTTTTTTGTCTAATTTTAGGTTCTGCAGTAATTTTCTGAATTTTTTAAGACCTTTTTTGGACAATTATTTCTTTAAGTTTCATTGGACCGCTACATACTTTAACTTTCTAAAGTCCAGGCTTCTTTATTTAGATGATTTCTCTGAAGGGCAGGGAACCTGATGGATTACACACAGTAAAATTGTCCTAAAGGGAAATTTGTCTTGGTCTAAGGAATTACTTTTTTTCATTTTTTCAACCAAATTTTAATATGGTGGGCCAAGGAGAAAGAATTCCAAGCATTAGAATGGAGTTCAGACCTGTAAATTCACACCCGTGTGAATTCCATCTGGGACAGAGATTTCCAAAACTTATGGAAACAGTCTTATCCTTTTGTGGAGTAGTTTCACACTTGTGAAAAACAATATTCTTCCCAACACTTTTGTCTCACTGATTTCTCCGTAAACTTGCTGGGACATGGCCCGCCATTTTTGGTGAAGCACCAAGCACACAGTAGAGTGAATTTTAATTTAGCACCAGTTTGCAGGAAAAAAATTAATACTGCCTCCGTATTTTAAATAAAATGCAAGTTAAACTCACAGACAACTCTACAAACTGTTGGATAATATTAATTGAAATTTCAGTTTTTCCAATATTCTTCACTACCTGAAGATAATTAGATTTAAGGAGCATTGAATTTTAAGCTCAACAGTAATGCCACTGCCGTTTATTAGCCCTTTTAGAAGATGTCACATCAGGTTGCTGTATTTTCCTCAGCCTTTTCATGAATTTCCGTCTTACCTTTCACAGCATATTAAGCTGTACCATGGCCGAAATTTCAGGAGCAGCTATAGTTCCTCACATGGACCAAATCCATTTTATAACTCTCACTATTACACGACTGACACCATATGCAAGTTTATAATTAACTTCATGGACCTGGTTAAGGAGCATAGGTCCTTCAGCTGTCCATGGGAAGAAAACAATACTGCCAATGCCAACTCTGATGCCTGAATTAGGCGGTAATTTCTAAATCTGGCTATCATAAGCACTGACCTGAAGATACTACCTCTCTGCACTGACTGGGCAGCAAAAAAATCTGTGTTGCATCACAGTTGTGTCTATACTTATAGAGAGTCTTTCTCTCCTTGTAGATGTATGTGAGAGATTTCAAACTTCCATGAAATCATTGAGCAATTCATCAGAAAGTCTAAAGAAAACTGTTAATATAGACTAAAAAAAAATTATACTGTCTACCTGGAAAAAAACCCAGAAAAATAAAGTTGTTTTGCTTCCAATATACATTATAGGAAAGAAATATGAAAGGTACAACAGTTGTAGGAAAGTGTGCTTTCAGTTTGTCCCAAGAAATAGAAATGATTACATGCATCTTTGAAGGTTTTCATAAAGGCTGTTGCAAGTGCAGCACTTATCAAAAATCACATCTCTTTAAGTGACCTAGTCTTATCCTATTTGTCTTCAATTTACTTTTTTTGTCCTTAAGTTACTTTGAAAAGTAGTACAGCAGTTAAATGAATAGACCTTCATAGCTGTCATAGCCCTGTACAGCTGTTCACAAGCCCTGGAAGAGAAGAAAAGAGCATCAGCATACATCCTTTTGGAAAAAAAAGCCTTAAATTTTCATCATTGAGATGTTTCCCAGGGACTCAGGAGGGGCTCAAACCAGCCATATTTTTCTCCTCTCAGCTCAGAAGACCCATGCTCTTAATACAGCCAAGTTTTTGTTATCATAATCAAGCACAAAAAAAGAGGTGGTATAGTTTTCTTCTCAGGGTGTTGATTTATTGTTCATGCAAAGAAAATATGGACTTGGTATTTGGAGATCATGACAGAGATGAATCTGTGGCAGTATTTCATATGGCTGCAAAAGGACAAACAAGGATTCATGTTTTAGGGAATATAACAAGTATATAAGGCCTGCAACACAAAAATCCTATGGAGTTTGTAATATGAATTTTAACGTCCTGCATGCAGCACAGTGACAGATGATGAGAACATATAACTAAAAGCATGAAATTAATCTCATTCTAAGGGCAAAACAAATATCTCCCTTGTAGGAGTTTTTAAGATATGTTCCCAATATGTCTATTCAATAAACTTAATGAAATGTTGAAAAACATGATACTTGACTCCTACAAGACTGCTCTTTGCAGTACTACCCTTAAATTCAGTGGCATGCTATTGATCTAAATTAACTGTTTACTCATTCATGTGTGCAGCTGTAAAGTGAAATTATAACCTTCTGTTCAGTTCTAAGAGTTATTTCCAAGACATTCATTTGTTTGTTACCTGATTTCCCAGTTGCTGAAGAGCCTGTGGTTTCAGAATTCTGTTTCATTGGGTATTTTATTACCTGGCCCATGCTGTAAAATTCTAGGATGGTTTTCAGGCACAAAAAAATCCCCACAAAACTACTGAAGAAGTCTGTTCTCTCTCAGGCCAGTGCCATTCAGTCACCCAGTGACAACAGATGAAATGCAGCCTGAAATGTATTTCCCTTTCCTCATCTCTTTTGTTCTGAGGCTCAGGTGGAGAATCATGTGGTGTGCAGTCCAGTTGCAAGTTAGGGAGAACTCAGACTGGGCTCACCCAAAGATCTCTCATTGGCAAAACGTCTCTCTGCCTTGAGGAGCAACCTTGAGAGGCATCCCAGCTCCAGGGGAGACCATCACCATGCAGGCACACTGACCAGCAAGGAGAGCTCAAAGAAGGCTCACTTAGGTCATTTTATTTGTGGGATAAAGTGTCTGGCTCATGGTCAAATTGCATACCATGGGAAGGGTGTGCGTAAAACTCCCTGTATCCACAAATTTCTTTGTTTCTTGATAAAGGAATCTTGGAAAAAACAACCCTTAACTGTACGATTCGTGTTCCAATCTCATATGCATTGGTGTTTATAAGGTCACTGTGCTCCTCTTTAGTTTCTTTGAGGCTTTTTTGGCCCAGCTGCCACTCAGGACTGTACCGCCTTTGGAGCCTGCACCAGCTATTGTGAGTTTGATTAAGGAGTGGAGCCCACAAGTCACACATCACCCCACAAATAGAGTTAATCTACTTTATTCATTCATAAAGGCATAGTACAGTTACCTCTTGCCTCTATACCATAAATATGTGACAGATCAGTGGTTAGAGTCCAATTACTTGATAAACTGTTTAGTTTAAGTACCAAAATTAAAGTTAATTATATACTATGTTTGCACACTTGCAGATCCAAAGTAAGCAAATAGCTCTTAGTATAAAATATTACTATTAATTATATTATAGGGGGATTTCTCATCATGAATAAGGAGCATTTGCTTCATGATTTACCGGACGTTTGCATATAAAATTACCTGAAGTAATAAGCATAATGTTAGAGCTAACAAAATCACAATTGAATGAAATATTAGACTCAATGTTCCTGTTGCTGATGTCCCACCAGTTATGTTCTCTATCTCTTTTCAGTCTTTCTAGGACATGGTATATCTTCATTTTGTGAAGATAGATGTTAATCAGAATACTCTGCTGTTCTGGATTCTTCTTAGCAATGTACTCAAGTGATCATATTGCATTATTCTTACAAATATAAGTTTCATTCCAATGGGGATAGGCAGGAGCATTTGAAACAATCTACAGTTAGATTGTAGCTACTGGTAGAATATGACAGGAGCTCAATAGTTACAGTCACATCCCACAATTTCAGTAAGATTGCAATTACGGATACTTCAGTGATTACATGTTTCTACAGTGGTGCTGTCTGTAAATACAGAATCATAAAAGGTTTTCATATAAACACATCCATTTCCAATATGTAAAACTACAGTCTCAGGGGTTTCATCAGGATGCATTTCAAAGTGACAAATACATTTCTCAGTGTCAAAACAAATGTCTTGGGACTTAATGGTACTATTTTCACAAATAAATCCCTGTTGTTCACATTCAACCCCTGCCTCAACACCAAGAGTTTGCCGTTTGCTCCCATTCAGTTGGGCCCATAATCTATGTACTAATGGATAGAGGACATTTCCATAGTGATTTTGTCCCAGCACAATTATAGGGTATATGCTGTATACTGAAGCATTATATATTGTCAAAACATCTCTTCTTGATAATTCTGGACAGGACAGGGTTTGTCCATGTATCCAGGCTAACCATCCTGTATAATATGTATTCAGCAATGATGAGCAGGTAGATTTAATTGTGGAGATATTGATTAGTATTGATAGTGGCAGAAAGAATTCAATTTCTCCAATCAGAGTGTGTTCCAACACTCCAGGTGCACCTAATATGAGCTTTAGATCATGGCCACTCTAGGGTTCTCTGATCCCTGGTTTTGAGAACAGCATTGTCAGGGTTTGGACTAAAAAAACACAGCATTTTTGCTTGTTGTCCTGTAGGGTGCTGCAAGGGAAAATAAAGCCTTTTTTGTAAGGGAGAGTACTAGCAGGTCACCCTATTAGAAAGAAGGAAAAATCCACTTATGCTGAGAACATCCTCTCCACTTCAATCATCTGTTTGAAACATCAGCTACATCCTACAATCTTTTGGATTTACATTTTCTTTCACAATTTTTCCTTATGACTTTTTAAATCTTACTTTATAGGCTTTTATTTAGCAATTAATTCCACACTTCAGTAGCAACAATTCAGTTTATTTTTTATTGCATGCAGAGTAACTTCACTGGATGTTGCATATGTGTTGTGATGAAAAACAGGGAACAATAACTCCCTATTCACTCTGACCATACAATTTGTGATTACATGGACATCTATCAAAATCACCTGCAGTCATCTCTTTTCTATAGTGAGAAGACTTAGACTGTTTTCCTTTCTCTGTAAAGTGACTATCTGATTACTTTTGACCATTCCCATTTCATTCACTACTGTCTCTAGTTCCATTAAAATCTTTCTAAGACTGAATTTCCTGTAGTATGCTCATTTTAAAATGTCTACAGTCTATGGGCCAGTTGTGTGACGTTTTGTTCTCTACTTCTGTTCTGCTCTAAATATCTTATGTACCTTTCTCACTGCTGTGGAGAACTGAGATGAGTATTTCAGGGTGCTGTTCACAGTTACTTCAAATATTGACTCAGGAATGTGGCACCACTATTTTTAAGAAAATTAATTGTGTCTACAGTTGAGATTGTCTTGGCATATGCATTGCTTCATGTTTATTGACGTTAGACATTGGCTGGCACTTCATTACTCACCTGGTTATTGACAATCTTTTGCAACTCTTCTCTACCTTGAGTAGAGTTGTGATGTCGAAGCCTTGCCATCTCAGTGTTCACCCCATTTCTAGATGTTTCCTGAAGATAAGCATCAAATAGGATTTTTGCCTGCAGAGGCAAGCAAGGATACCACTGACAGCATACATTCACAGTGAAAACTTACCACTGGTTTCCTTATTTTAACTCAGTAATTAATCACCATTTTTTGGCAAATCCAGTGTTCTGTCAGCCAGCTGCCCTCGTCTGTGTTTGCTGGTGTGCTTGAAGCACACCAGCAGAAATGCAAGACATGACTTGCCACATTTATTTCCCAGCTGACTAACTAAAGCTATTCCTTCTTATAATTTCTGCCAATATGACTGATGTAGAAGTAAGATGTAATGGCCTGTAGATCCCCAGATAGCCTTTGAAGCCCTTTTTGAAAACTTGTTCTCATTTGCTTCCTCACTCTTTTCAGGATTCAAGCAACAGGTTTTATATCGTAAAGTTGGTAATGACTCACTCTAGACCCCTTGGGTAAAACCTTTTGCTCTGAAAATTCATTACTCATATTTTGCTCTAAAATTTTTTCCAGTAATATACCTGTTTAAGACTAATGGACACAAATATAAAGAAAACATTTAGATTTTATCACTATTACCTGAATGCTCATTTTTATATGCCAGCCATCTATTAGCCCTGTGGAGGCAAGCGCTCGCTTCCAGTTTCTGATACGTTTGACAATATTTTTATTATGTATTTTTATGCTTAAAGCAATTACCTATTCAAAAATCTTCACTACTTGCCTGATTATATGTGATTTCAAACATAACTTTCTATAATTTGTATTCCTTCCATTGTCTATGGGTACAATATTCAATTTTCTGAAAAAAAGACTTCTTGCTTTTTATGATAATTTTACTGTGCTTCTACATCTATGACACTAAAAAGCAGCTATATCAGAACATGACTGCAATCCAACAGCCACCCCTACCCCAAAGATTAGATCAAAACTTGTGGTCTTTTCAAATAACACAAGCAATTTCCGAATATTTGTGACATTATACTTCCCAATAAACTTGTAAGATTCAAATTAGGTTGTCTACCTTTGGTCCAAAAGTAGACATTCAAACACCAATTCAAGCTGTACTTTAACAAAAATCAGACACAAACTTGAGAATTTCCAAGGTAAAATTAATTTCTCCAAAACCACACATTGACAGAATTTATGTGTACCAGGTAAACAAATTTGAGAAATAAATAGAAAAGGGAAAGATCCCTTTTCTTTTTAAGATCTTAAAAAATCACTTGGCCTTGCCATAAGGAGCCTTATAACTCGGCTTATGCAGCAGATCCAGGGGACGGGCAATCAAAATGTCAGGTACTGCAGAAGGAAATAAATAAGCTGAAGTTTTTATCTTGACAGCTTTTAGAATGCTAACATCTAATTTTGTACTGCTCTGGGACAGTAATTACACAGAAAAATAATATTAAATGCATGCTAATGAGGTAAGGCAACAAGAGCTGTGCCCTTCCCTACTCCTGTCCAAGGAGTATAGCACAGAAGGCGGCACACGTAGTAAGAACTATCAAAAAAGTGTGCCAGGACTTAAAACCTAGTAAAATGTATGGATGTGTTTTATACACACTGTAGTGTTGCTGCAGGCTTGTTATTTATACAAAGTTTCCTCACAGAGGTAGAACGCTGACTGAACAGGCCGTGTTCAGCTGAGCTGCTTTACCCATGTACCTTCAGCCAATTTTTTTATAAGCATGCCAGATGATAAACATACACTTAGTATCCTATGTTTTGATAAAAGGAACATTCAGATATATACATGAGAGTCAATATATAGAAGTGATCAAAAGCAGTATATTATTTATGTTATTAATTAGATTTATAACAACTAAAATTGGGGAAATCAAATAGACTTACTGTTATTATACAGAACTGTAGTTCATGACACGAAACTCACTATTCACCACCTAAAGTCAGCAACCAAATTTAAAGTGATTTCCATAAGGATTCTTAAAAGTGAGAAACAGCAAAGTCTTGAAAAGCTGAAAAATTAATTATTTCACATAGAAAACTAAATTCATAGCCAAATAATAGGGAAAAAACCAAACACGTAACTCAAAGAAAAGAAAAATCTGAGAAGGTCATGCTGCTTTGTTGTTCTTCTGTATCCTGAAGTTCTGGTCTACATAGTCTTTAGGGAAGACATTTCAGACAGCATTTTTCAGTTGAAATACATCCTATGTCATGGAGCCTTGCTTAATAAGCAGTGTACACAAGGTAAATGCAACAGAGCTCACGTTAATGACAGATAAGAGGAGCAAACACCTCTGTTTTATAATTTGCATAAATCCAGCTCAACCAAAAACTGTTTTTTCCATTCAATACCTCAATTCAAGTTGTCCTAACCTTCATGCCCTATACAGTGAAAACTCTCCCTACTGTACAGAGTCGGCCCCCCTGCCTCGCCTGTCCCTTCTGAAGAGCTTACAACCATCCATTGCAGAACTCCAGGCATGGAAGTTATCTCATCATGTTTCCATGGTGGCAGCCATAGCTTTACTGCTGCACAAAATCTTCCACCTTCTCCTGTTTGTTACCCTACCATGTGCATTGGTGTAGCACCTCAGCTGGGAAATGTATTTAGAGGAGTTCTACTCTTCCCAATGTTATTCCAATATTTAACAGTCGGGGTTTATCTTGACTTCAATACTACCACAATACTTAACAGACTGGGGACTCAGGTGGAGGGACTGATTGATAGAGAGCTGTAAATAACCTTTTAAATGTGAATCAGTCTCTAATAAACCCAGCTCACTCCAGAAAAGAGTACTTTGGAGTATTTGCAGCAGAGAATGCAGGAATTCATCCAGAAGGGAATGAAAGAACAAATTATAGCCTATGCTGACAGCAGCTCCTTGGAGATGTGAATACATGATACCTGTCCACACATCAAGGACTATTGATGCATCTTAAATTAAATTGCCAGAGGAGTTATCTTTGTCTCTTATAAATCAGGATGTTTATGCAGCTTTTCATTCCAAGGCATCTTCATGATTTTCTCTAACCTGTTACACTGTTAGGTGACCTAATCCTACCTGAAGAGCCAGCAACACTCACAATCCATTATTTTCATTCTTAATTTACTTGTATGACTATGCTGTAACACCATAGGGAGATTCTGAACTGGAATGAAATTCATTTCTGTAAAGAGTGAAATCTGACTGCAAATCCAAGATCAATATTTCAGTGACTTCCTATTTTGAGGCAGAATAAAGAGATTTCAGGGCTCACGGACCTTTTTACAACCTTTGCCTTTAGGCAGAAAATCCTTAGGAGTTACATGATCAATTTTGAAAACTACTTTGCAGCCAACAATAAGTATTTCTCCATGAGTCAACTGCTAACACATCCAGATAAGCACAGCTAACAAAAATATCTCTAGAAGAAAAGCCTTGTCATTGCCAGCAAATGTTACATTTGCAGTGTCTACTGCAAACCAAAGCAATCTTGTTCTCGCTCAAATGCTGGGCAGGAACAATCTTGATTTGTCTAGGTGCAGCCTGAAGGAAAAAAAAGCTAAGTGTCTGCATTCATATGATGTCAAGCCCAAAGTAATCATTAAAATAACCTGCTGATATGTAGGAGCTTTTAGTGGATCTAATTTAGCACTACATTAGCACTTCTTTGCCTATTCCTACCCTTAGCACTTTTGACTACTATGGATCCCAGGAGATTATCAGTCTCTGCTGAGCAGCAAACCACTGTTCAGTTAAAGTCAGGTGATGCTCTGGGCCTCCGTCATGATGCATTCCCACAAAATATATATACATTATTCTAAAGAAAAGATAAAATACGTTTTAATAATTCTTCTCTACTACAGAAAAGCTAGTTTCTAATAGATAGCATTCAAAGGAAGAATTCTGGAAAGAGATTAAGGTTAAAGGAAAGAATGAACTGTAGCTTCTAATACCACTCCCCCACCTACCCCCATATAGACAATTTCTGCAGGTCACTCTTGAAAAGAGAATTGGATATTTGTAGGATCCAGGAATTTTGTGGTTCACCCTTATGGCTCGGGCATTTTTCTTCCTGCAGTGAAGTCCAAAGTACAGAGCTACTTCTGGATGAATAACAAGGGTGCCAAAAATTTTACTGCCATCTAACTATTAACTGTTCTGTCTATCAAAACACTAAAATAAAAGAGCAAGACACTAAATAAATAAAAGCTTAGATATGAAGATCCTTTTAAAATCAAAACCGTATGTGTTTGGTGCCATTTCAGATATACCAGTATAATTTTATCACCCTTCAAATGCCAACCAGAAAAGCACTCTTCCTCATAGTTCCTGTGTCTTATATGTAATCCCTGTACTGTTGACTCAGAACACCATGACATCTCAAATGGTAGTAGACATCATTTAAGGGCATTACATTTACAGAGACACTTTAAGAAAATTTTTTCTTCCTACCCTAAAGTCTGGAAAACACTTCCTTGAGGAAATCTCTATTCTATTCCTCCCAAATAATCTATGTCTGGTTCTTTACACAACAGATATATTAGGGGGGAAACAGTGATGACTGAAAAGGGACAGTCCTTAGTTTACAAGTAAAAGCATGCTCTTTGACTTTTGAACTTCACTAAACTATCATTGCAAAAGAGTTGAAGAGTAATGAAACAAATTTCAGTTAGCCATCTTTACCCAGCCAATCACCCTTTCCCTGCCATGGCTCTCATGGTTGAAAGTCTTTTATATCAAATCCATTTAATTCTTTAAACGTTCAGTATTTCAGTCAATTAAACATTTCAAAAATAGTATATGAGCTAAAATTAAAGCTGTCTGAAGCACTTAAACAATGCTGTGTAGAGCGACTAACTTACAGAAGCTGCCAGGGAATCATAGGGAAATTTCCACACTAGCACCCGGCAAAAGTGAAATGTGCAAGAACAGGTGAAACAGAAAATGTAGAGACACTGCAAATAACAGAAAAGTTAGAAGCATTAATTGCTATGACCACACTCTTTATCTTATGTAACTATTTACGCACCAACTTTAAAAAAAATCAGGAATCAAGCAAAAAAAAAATCCTACCTCACATAATTGCATTATAGTCAGTCATCCTGCTAGCCACATTCCTAGATGCCAATCAAGCTAATGCAGGAACTGCACACACCACAAACACTATGTTATCAGGAACCCACTGCTTCCTAACTGTCCAAGCAGTAAGCAATAAAATTTCATCTAACTATATATAGTAAATATCAGTGGACTGAAAAATCTCGTGATGGATCATTAAATGTCAACGTAATCTTCTCTTGTAAATATTTAGATACCACGGTGAGTGAAAAAAGCCCATACTCCAGGTCAGCAATTTTTAAATCCAGGTTAGTAAAGCCATTCAGGTAGTAGTCATGCAATTTTCTACTTCAGAAACATATTACTTTGTCTAAAATAAAATGCTTTTTTGAAAATGTCCAGCTGTGAGTGAGTTTCCATTGGGAAAGCTTAATTCAGATGCAAAATTGCATTTCAGTATAGCAGAAAGTCAGGTATTTCAAGAAAGGAATAGCCTTGCTATCAGGACACCTTTTCTGAAAGTTGTTTCATGCATTTCTAACCACTGTGCTCCTGAATATACAAGTAATTGGTGAATTAAAGATTTTTCTCCCGCTCTCTGTCTTTTTTACTTCATCCCTTTTTATTTCTAAACCCTCCGTTTCTTCAGTTGCACAGATTTTATTGCCATTTCATAGGAAAATATATGGAAAGTGCATAAAGATAGCTCATAACACTGGTGTACTCAAAAAATGTAATACTTTTAGCAATACTTGCATGGCAAAACACAGGAATTTAATCAGATTTAGAAGAATGTTTCTGCCAAAATGCTGTTTCTGTCAATTCATTAATCTGTTTTCTTCAAGAGAAAAGAAACAAGTATTTTTTGATGACAGAACAGTTTGATCAGTTTCAAATCCAGGCATGAATTTGATGCAAGAATAGAAAATACAGTTTACAGGACAAAGTGATAGCGCTGTTCACCATCATTCAGCAAAAGGAAATTTTAAAAAAATATAACAAGCACATAGTAAAACTGGGCAAACTCAAGTTATTCTGGCTATATCTGAAAAAAAACCCTCTTCTGAAGGAAAAACTCAGTGGACAAACTGGGAACTTCCTATAAAAGAGGCTTGTTTGTAATAGCTCAACTGTATTTACAATGAAATGTAGACACTACTATTCTGAAGCAAAAAAATAATGCATCACAGCCTGTTTAGAAGACTTACTGTTAGTCAGCAGTCGTTGCCGGTAGCTCTAGAGGGCCACATTTTTCAAAATGCAGCTGCTTGGATATGGTTTGATAAACACATCTAGGAAAGCACATCTTTTCAGTCCCAGCAGTGTGGATTTTTCCCGAAACAGAAGCGTGATGCCTTGTGCCATGAAGACAGACTTGTCTGCTGGAAAGACAGCAACAGAGAACTGCAAGAGGATCTATTTTGGTACTGCAGCCTGCTGAATCACGTTAGACAGCAGTCAATTATATGTTCTAAGCTATGGGCAAGTAGTTTTTTGTTCCAACAAGACATAGTTTGAAAGACCCATTTAGCATTATGTAGGAAGAAAAACATATTTATCACATCCCCTTGAATGTGGAACACTCTGTATTGCATCTTCCTGCAATCCAAACAATGCATCTGCTTAACTCTGTTCTCCCCACACAACAAATTACTAACCTCTAACTTCTGAGTTGGAGAAAATAACTATAGAAATATCTCTGTCCCTAACACCACTTTATTATGGAGTACACTCTGTAGTAAAGAACATGAATTCTTTACACGGTTGTAGAGAAAAAGAAAAACATTAGGTTGCACCCTCCTCCCTAGGCCTCAGGCCCTTTCAAAATCATGACTTAATAAACATATACCTTGAAAACAAGCTTTCCAGGCTCAGGAGGTACCCCAAAAACTTTTAATGTTAAAAAAACACTTGAGTATTACCATATCTGTAATTTAGAGAAGATCAAATATTTCTATAAAAATCCAGTATGCGCATAACCCCAGTGAAATATCTCTGGGGTGTCTAACTTGGAACTTTGGAAACCCTGCATTCAGAGGTCTTGCTTCCTCATTTCACACATTGGAATAATACTTGCTAGTCTCATAACAGTATTTCTGAAAAAGGTCATTGAAAACACCACGAGAAGCTCCGGAATCATGGCAATAGACGTCTCAGAGAGGAGTGATAAACAGAGACATAAGGGATTTTTAACAAATAGCATTTATAGTTTCAATAATTGTCACTAAGTACAGAATAAAACACACCTTTCAAAATGGGCTAAAAGGTTAAAAACAAATGGAGAATGAAAGTCAGGAGACTAAGATAAAAGCACTCAGGTAAAAAAAATGCTTACTGTGGGGTTCCTAATAGTTCAGGAAAAAAACACCTCCTAGGAGAGCTGTTTTTAGAAAACGGAGGATTAGTAAATTTAAGAGACACATGAAAAGCTAGGAGGTTTTGTATGTTAATACTCCCTGACTTAAGATTATTTTTCCACTCTGCTGTATTAAATTAACACTTGTATTGCATTGACTTTAGAAAAAAACTTCAAAGAACAGAAAATCTAGAAGATCAAAGACTATGATTTCCCAAGTTTACATGCTGCTTCCAAAAATGTGTACCTAGCAAGTTTCAACAGCCTGGTGACAAAATATTTGCACAAAGTCATATTTAATTAAACAGCCAAAGATTGTAATCACCTAATTATATCACTAACCTTAGCCTTGCGCTGATTCATTGGAAAGGGACTCAGGCAGCAGCCAATAGGGAGATACTGGCTGTGTCCTGAGAAATGGGAACACTTACTCCATTATTTGTTTCTCTTAGCAAATTAATTTGTAGAGATCAATCATTGCACAAAGTACTTGCTAGCTTGCAAAACCACATGCTCCTAAACAGTCACAGCTGCACTTACATTTAGAAGAACATTCATGTATTTAAAGATTTCATCAGCTGGCTCTTAGAGACATATGAATCTCATTTGTTTCGGTTCACTTTAAGTTCAGTGATCTCTGCTTTATTCATTTTTCTCTCAAGTCTGTTTTGAATTTCAGATACGAACAGCTCAAACAGGCTATCCTTCCATCCTGTGTGACTTCATCCCATTCCGCCTTGAGCTAATCCTCCTGCCTTCATATATGTGGTCTGATTATAGCTACATTCTGTATTCATATGACTCTTGGGCTGCCTCTCTGTTCTTATAAGGCTCTGTGAATTCCAGAAAAATCAGGGTCAAGTTAAACTGCATTTTTTGGACCATTTCACTAAAAGTAATCGAAATTCTTTTTCCTTTGCTTTTACACTATCTACCACAAAATTTCTGATTCACATGAGCACACAGCATCTACCCGATATTCTCTTTGAGGTTTTTAGTTCAGATTAGATTTATTCCGATCTCCTGAACCAAACTTTGATTATACAATGACTTCTACAACCAAGCCTCCCACTGGCAGAGGTCACAGACAAAATTTTGCACAGCTATTGAACTGCGCACAAGGGAAGTGCCTCCTCATTAATGTTGCAGATCTTGCAGTGAGTCAGCTCACAAATGCAAGTTCTATACAAAACCAGTCAACAACCCGTTTTGTTCTCACAAAATACTTCTCAGGAATGTTTATCAATTACACTGCAACATCAGGAAAGTCTATCATAATGCTTCATTCAGCCATGAAGCACTTATTAAATGGAAATTGCACATTTTTTAGCATTTGTAGCACATTTAATGGAAAATGCAACATTGCTGTTTACCAACCTATACTTTTAAGTTTGAATTTTATTATAAAATGTAAAATTCTAGATTGCCACAATTTCTTAATACAAATATCTCTTAATACTGCATCTCAACAGCCAAATATGGACCATCCTATTGGTGGGCATTTTTGTCTGAAAAGATTTGGATGTTAACTTCTCAAAATAGAGCCCCTAACACAGGCTTTTTTAAGGTTGGTTGAACAAAATCATCCAAGCGGTTCACAAAACAAGAATGTTGTTCAGATGAGTATTGTTTGTAGCGTAGAGCTGAGCTCATTCTAGACTGCATTGCCAGCACCATGAAACACAGGGCTTAGGGCTCCCACATGTTTTTAATTCTGCAGCACAGCTGTCATAGGAACCCTGCCTAAGTATTCATCAGTCAGTTGTCAGGAGAAGTCAACCATTTGTTCAAGGTACCTGATACTCTCAGAAGATGAAAGTAATGAGAGGAAACTAAGTGTGCACTTCTGATAGGCTTTTTATGACTCAAGGTCAGAGGACTTCTCTATCTATACAAGACAGAGAGTAGAAGAAAAATTCAAATTCAAATGGTAATTCAGAACTCAAATTTCCCAGACTTTAACCAAGGCCTTTCTAATGGAAGCAGAAAGGCTTGGTTTACTGGCTCAGTTGCAACTGTAATTATGCACACTCTCTCCCATACTGGTAAACCTACAGCTGAGGAGCACAGCTGGAGGAACGGATATCCTNTGTCCTTGAAACAACTGCTTTGAAAAGTTTGTTTTCTGTCCTTCTCAGGCTCCGTTTAAAGACACAGAAAAGATTGGTGGGCATAGGGTAGTGATAGGGGATACACATTATAAAGTCACCCTAAGACAATCCTACACCTCTTACTGCCTAGGAAATACTGTGCTATGAGTCAGCCTGGGTGAAGGGATATTGACAGTGTCAGCTGAAAAAGTAATGTGTATTAGAGGAGGAACTGAACTTACTGAGTAAACACATCACTGCTGAAATGGAAGCGTAGCTTAACTGGGCCTACACAAAACCTCCCTGGAAAATAGGAGACGGCCAAAGCATTGATGCAGTTTGGATTATTGAGTTATTTTGAGGAGAAGGGAGGAGTTCACTGTTTGATGGTTGGGGTTTTCTAAATGAACCTGAAGTGTTTACCCTGAATTAGCCAGTGGGGTTTTTTTCCTTACAGACAATAGAATTTTTTATTTCCTCAGCTATAGGTAAAAGGAGATACACCTGTAGGATAGATATTCTAACATCAAAAAAACACAAACCTATGGCACTGAGACTAATGCAATCCTAAGGAGGGGAGAATTTTTGTTTATAGACTGCTACCAGAAGGCCCAAATTTTCAGTTTGTGCAATTACATTTAGAATTATCTTTTAAAGATTCAAAGTTATTTAGGAAAGCAAAAATCTGTGTAGGGTATAATGCAGGCCTTCAACAACCATAGTTTGTAAGTATTGTCTTCTTTTATAAGAAAATAAGTGCATTACCTTTTTTAGCAGAAAGCTTTTGTTTTGGTTTCAGTGTGAGCATTCTCATTTTTGACTTCTGACAACAATCATCTTTTCTCTTTTCCCATCATGTGCACACTTTTTTTTTTTTTTCCAAAATGTTATAAGCCATTGTAAGTATGACTATGTGTTAGAGAAAGAAAAAGCATTAAAAAAGAAGAACACACACATTCTTTTTGTGAACACAGTCTGCATATATTCCCCTCGGAAATCTGGTCCTAATTTGTTACTAAAAATACATGGTTTCTTCTGTACGTGAAGACATTCCACCAGCTTGCAATCATCAAAATCAGCTTTCATCTTTTCACATTTGTGACAGAAGTTCTGAGAAAAGCGTAAGACATTATTTGCCCTCCCACTGATATCCAAAGTTGTTTGCTTTACTTCTGAGGGTGGTGGAGCTAGGCATGTGGCTCCAGACTACAGAGCTGGAGTATATTATTGTGTCCTTAACAATAGGCTGCATGGGAGAACAGCTGAATCAAGAATAAAACTTCCTACCAGCAACAAAGCACTTTTAATGATTTCCAGTCAATTAAACATAGCACACTTATTACTCTGTTATGTTGGTATGGAAAATATTCAGTAACTATTTCCTCGCTATAAAAGGAACACATGAACTAACTTTTATAGTAAGCTCACACACAAACATTCACCATTACGTTCCACATGGAAGCTACAGAATGCTAAGTCATCTTTCTCACATTTGTTTTCAGTTTTCTTGGAAAAAAGTGCAGACTACTAGCATTGCAAACATATGCTTTTAATACAGCAAGCTGCCTGGAAAACATCAGCTAGCAGAAATGAAGAAAATCCGTGAGAAGCAGTAGTTGAATTCCTTTGAATACTTCTAGCAAATAGAGTTATTGCAAAATGTACAGGTATTTCCCTTTCCTGATTCATCAAAATAATTCTTTTTACCACTGAAAAAAAATCATCTGAGCCAAAGACATATATTTGAGTGTCACATGCTTGGTTAGAGGGAGGGGAAAGAATAAAGGGGTCTGAAGGGAGGGTAAGAAAGAGGTATGTTTTCTAAATTTTGCGTGAGAAGGATGTAAGTAAGTGGCTTTATCTCACACACAAACTCAACAGCTGTTTTTTTAGATGTTACTATAGTAAATATACTCAAAGTGAACCATACAAACCACTAATTTGGCCTGAGTCACTCAATTGTGCATTCACTTTTGCCTTTGCAGAGAATTCCTGTTCACATAAAAGCACTGGAAATTAACATTTCCTACTTTTGTCAAATGCAAGCATGTTTTAGGAGGACTCCAGAAACACTTGAAGGATTCTTTTGTCCTGAGATGATCAGTTATTATGGTTTGAGATTCTGGACTCTTTAATATAATTAAAAGTTCATTATAAGCTGAGCATTATGCTTGGTGATTTCTTTAAATATCAACTGCATGGATTGTCTGCTGAGATATTTTTCTGTGAGCTGCACATTACCACCACACTTTTTCACACAGCCCTGTCTTCACAGATGTCACCACAGATCTAACCCAAGAAAGGTAACAGCCTGAAGTACCATTCACTTTCCTCTGCTGCTAAACACAGAAAAGGTGTACTACCAACTTCTGCTCTCCTCTCACCAAAATGTCTCCTACCAGACATGAAGGAATCATCTGCTGGACCAGGTGTTTGCCCTGATCACTTTTTTAGTGCATCCTGGCTGAAACTGCCAGCAAGTTTGTCAGCTCTGGCCGTACCAGAAGGCAGAATCACTAGAGAATGAATTATCAGTCCTTCCCACGCTAGTCATAAAACTACACTAATTTTATTAATGCTCAGAAGAATGCTTTCTTGCATGGAGGTAACGCATCATCCAAAGCAAGGAAACACTGCAAAGAGCACTTATCTAATTTCTGCCATAGTAGAATCAGGGACAGGTTCTTTAATTCTTGCAAGAAAAGCTAAAACAATGGTATAATTGAAAAATCACAGGTTTGACATTACAAAATTAATGAACCTGTGCCTTCAAATAAGCCGCTCTGATTTATGTCATTAAGGAATGCATATTCCCAGTCCTGGCTTATAATACTGAACCTTTCAAAATTTCACAGAAAAAAACCCATCTTGTTTTGGAATGCAGAAATGGTTTGTGGCGTGTTCAGTCAGGATACCCCATTAATCAAGGGGCAAAACAAAGTAACTGCTCATTTGTGCTCAGTTTCTTTATCTGGGTGCAAAATTGTTCTGGCTGAAAATGAAGTCCTGATTTATTTTCATACAGCAAGTAATTATTTCTAGGAAAGTTACTTTGACTCGGCACACTGTGAGGCTTTACATAATTTAAGAAAAAATATGACCTATAAGTTTGCAGAATCTCACCTGATAAGTTCATACAAAATATTCTTTATCAGACTGCTTAATGATTTATATTAGGCTACTGCTCATGAGCATTTGTCAGACTGCCTTTCCGGTATAAACCATCTCCCTGAAACTAAGAAAATAAAATCAATTAGTTATCACTTTACCCATATAGTATATACAGTATTCAGAGTGTAATAGGTTTTTTTTAGAGGAGCATTTATTTCCTAATAAAACAAAATTTTGAATCGATTATTTACAAGCGAATGCATTTTTTTTCCTAAAACTCAGTTGAATTACTTCATGGTTCACTAAATTTTCCACTTTATAATAAAAAGGTGTTTTTTACCTCTATGGCAAGCCACAATACAAACACACCATGGTGTTGTAGCATAATGTTGTAAATGAAATACAAATTGTAAATATCTTACCAAACATACAGCCTCTACTAAAAATATGTTGCTATGCATTACATTTAGTTACTTGATATTTCTCCTTCATTCTTCTTACCAATTTCTACATGGAAAGTTTGAGTTCAGTTAAAATATTTAACAATTCCCATATGCTGCCATTACATAAACATAGTAATCCCATTAACTATTAATAGCTGACTAATTATGTTTTATGAAAATAAACACAGAAAAAAAATTCTTAGGCACCATGGCATATTGTCATTTCCCATACCAAACCAAATTTACAAACCATTTGTACATGTACTATGTGTACTAGCTCTACTTTGTGTACTACTTTAGTTCAAAGAGGAATGAAACCACATAGTAGAGAATCACGTAGAATTTAGTCTCTCCTTGCTGAAGACATACAATGAAGGAATACTACTTGCATTGTCCTTTCATTCCATTTGCAAATAATTAGACTTTTATTAAAATTACACCGCCCATTCTTCTTTCTTTATGTCAATCCTAATATTAAATGATGGCCTTACTAACATATTATTATAAGTTAATCAGGCATAGCAAACACTGATAGCAATTAGCTGGGTATATTTCCCTCTCGGCACAATTCTAGGTAAACATGTTTGAAATTGGTAAATGGCTGCTATTAAAAATGAAAGCATAAATAAAGACCAAAATATCTTCTGTCCACAAGCATAAGCAAGCAGCTGAATGGAAAATAATTAAACTAAACAAGATCATCAAGTTTCAAGAACTTAAAAGCGCAGAAGTATCTTTAAATTTTAAAGGTTTAAATAGGTTCTGATTCAGAGGTGGTTTGTGCTGCAATATTATGTTTATCATGATCAAACTATTTCTTTTTACCCCTTAACCATCTGATCCTGAACAGTAATTGCTGTCATACACTGCTATCTGGAGAGTTGTGCATAAATTCAGCTTCATTAGTGTCCCAGTTCATTAATGTTCTGAAACCTCCAGAAGAAGTAGGAGCCTGCAGTGCTGAACTTTGGGATGCCTAACTCCTAAATACCCTAGTCTTGGGTATGGCAAACCCCATGTCTCCTACTCATCATCATCAAGAGTCTTGGTAGACACTGAAGTTGAGACCCCTGAAAAGCAGAACTCCCATCAGGATCCGGACTGAGATAACCAGAGTGAAACAATAAGATATGGGTTAGCTGCATCTGAAATGTACCTCTTGCAACTCATCAATACTTTTCTCAAGCATTCAGGAATCACCTTAATCTGTTTTAGATTCACAGCAATAAATATTTTTCCCACATCATGATTTCTCTCAAACCAACAACCAAGTATGGACAGCTACTCACTCACCTCAGGGGCTCTGGGGAGAGAATCAGAAGAGGAAAAGTGAGAAAATTTACAGGTTTAGATAAAGACAGTTTAATAGGGAAAGCAAAGCAAAATAAGGAATTAATTCCATGCTGCCCATGGCAGGCAGGTGTTCAGCCA
Organism: Struthidea cinerea; assembly: GCA_013397865.1. Classification (NCBI taxonomy): domain Eukaryota; kingdom Metazoa; phylum Chordata; class Aves; order Passeriformes; family Corcoracidae; genus Struthidea; species Struthidea cinerea. The sequence continues at coordinate 338,798 of VZTI01005478.1, forward strand.
TCTCCAGGAGAGCAAGGCCCCATCATGTGTAACTCTTGCTTGGGAAGACAAATGCCATCACTCCAAATGTCCTTCCTCCTGTTTCCTTCTTTCTTGTCCCCACAGCTTTATATGCTACGTATGAACCATATGGTCTGGAATATCCCTTTGGTCAGTTGGGGTCAGCTGTTCTGGCTGTGTTCCCTCCCAGCTACTTGTGCACTCCAGCCTGATCACTGGTGGGGTTGGGTGAGGAGCAGAAAAGGCCTTGGCTCTGCGCAAGCCCTGCTCGGCAGCAATGAAAACATTCCCATATAATCAACACTGCTTTCAGCAAAAGTCCAAAACATAGCCCTGTACTAGCTACCGTGAAGAAAATTAACTCTACATAAACAAAACCAGCATTTTATCTCACCCTTATTCCACACCACTTGTGCTGTGGTCAGGTCTATTCAATACACCATCATTAACCATGCTCCCTCTTCCCGTTCTTTAATATAGTGCACAGATATCACTGACTTAGCCTACAGACCACGCCTGCAAAATGTCCGTAAAATACCCACAAATGTTCACAAAATGTCTTTTGATTTCATTTAGTCCATGACTTTGGGCTCCACCTGTTAAAGTGTTCTCTTGGGATGGGAGAGGTGGAGTGTTTCTTGGAGTACCTGGGCACCAAGGCCATCTCAGGTCACCGCAGTACTTGCACTGCTTTTTGTAAGGGTTCTGCTCCACCGGTTCAGGTCGTTCCTTGTTAAACCAGTCCTGTAACATCCAAGTCAAATCATGGCTTACAAGTTAGAGGTATTTCCATTACATTCTTCATTCCATTACATTCTTCAGCCCTGATCCCTTTGGGCTAGGATACAGGATTTAACATTGCAATGAACTTTTCCTTTTGCTCTTAGTCCAGCTGCAGCAAGGGTTTTCTGCTGTAGAAGTTTTCATAACATGTAACTCAAATCACAGGTTACAACAATTTAAAGATATTGCCATTACAATCTCCCCCATTAACATGTGTGAGCTGCAGGACAGCCACTCTCGCCATGGTCTTCACCATGGGCTGGAGGGGAATTTCTGCTCTGATGATTGAGCCCCTCTTCTCCTTCCTTCTTCAAGCGATATGACTCCTCAGACTCTTCCCCTGCTCCAGCATAGGATCCCTCCTATGAGAGACGGTCCTCCACTAACTTCTCCAACACTGGTCATTCCTGCGGGCTGCAGTTCTTTACAAATGATTTCAACATGGGTTAATTTTTATACCACTGATGTTGTTAGGGGTCATCATAGAAAGTTACTTCTATGTAATGTAGGCAATAAGTATACACATTAATTTAAGAAACTAAATCCCACAAACTTCAGAAAAGAAGGACTATAAACATGGATAGAATTCAAAACTGAAAGAGTGAGGTGAAACTGTTTGTTCTCAGATTCTGCACTTCCTCTCAATCTTCAAGCAATACCTTTCTGCCCCTTCAGTGAACACAGAGAACAGTCTCCTACTTTCCAGATAAACTATTTCACAGACAAAGAAGGATAAAATCTGCTCACTTAGAGTATTAGCTCATTTAAAAATAGTCTTTAACCAAGAATGGGATGAGACCGTACAGGATAACATTTGTTCCTGTTTAACTGAAGAAAGGAGGAGGAGGCAGAAGGAAGAGAGCAGGCAGAGGAAGTGACCTCATGAAAGTCATTCTGCAAAGCACATTAGCATCAGTGACACCTTGAAGCATGACTTGGTTCCAAGAAAAATCTCTTGTGTGTACAGGAGAAAGTCTAACATGTTTCTGTGAAAATATGTTTTGACTATGATGTTCAGAGAGGATGAATCATTTTAATTTAGTCTGTCCAGTTGTTTTGCTATTAAAGCTGACAAGAAAGCAACAGTGAGCATCACTAGAGAAATCACAGCAATACATGTCTGTCATATCATAGTATGTTGGGATCAAAGATCACCCAGAGGTGTCCTAATGCTAATTATAGAAAACCAAATTCTGTTTAAATTATACAGATACAGATACATCTATCTGTATAAACCTCTTTAGCTTGCTTTTACAATTTTCTATGTGTTTGCATCTATTCCTAAATGAGGCATTGTGTGTAAATGAGGCCTGACTGTGACAGAAAAGCTTGAAATGAGGAGCTACGAGGTAACCAGCAGTGCTTTACGATATAGAAGGTTCTTTGATGTGTGTGATATGTAAAGTACAATACAAAATAACGCCAGATATTGTAAACTTTATAGAGGTTTAGAGGATGGGATACTTTTCACTCCTTTTCTAGTTTCCCACAAGAATTAGGCAATGAGTGCTTAGTTCATCTTCCTAGATCATAATTAAGCTTTAGTCTCACCTTCTTTCCTTGAAGCAGGACAGTAGATTACAACAATATTTCATAAATATCTGCTAGAAATCTTACCACTTCTATGGCAAGTCATATTATCAAGCAAAACAGAAAAAAAATTGCTTTGCAATTAATTAATTGTTTCATTTTTGATGTAGTTTCCTAGTGTGGTATCATACAGCATATTTTTAATCCACTGTTTGTTTCTTTCTGTTCAAGATTTCTGCTGAACAAATTCTGGCAGCACTTAACTTTTAGACAGCTCTGTTGGCTCTACAATTCTTCACTGCTATGATTTACTTCTACATTTCTCAAGTTGTATCTTTTTGTTCAGAGGTAATGGGTTAAAGGCATTTCTGAATCACCTTTTGGGCAAGTCAGTACCTCCTCCTGGATGTATGACATAGGCAATCATAGCAAACCTTCTTGCAAAGAGATTCACAGAATGACAGAATTTTCTGAGTTGGAAGGGACCCTCAAGGATAATTGAGTCTGACTCTTAAGTGAATGGCCCATACAGGGGTTGAACCCATGACCTTGGCATTATTAACACATGGACTATTGCAGAGAGATTTAAATTTACTCCATACAAGCGATGCACTGGGAAAAAATATTCAAATTCACTTAAGTATTTTTCACCTAAACATTGTGTTAAATTAACACATATGAAAATTCTTTTCTAAGTGGGTGCACAGAGGAGCCTTAATACTCTCTGAGATTCAGAGACAAAAGTGCAAACCTCCGTTTTGTCTAATGAAGCTGCAAGAAAGCCCTGGTTGCTTTTCAGGTGTGTGCAACAGGCAGCTCTAACAGACAGCAGTCAGTAAATGATTTCTGTGTGGTGACCCTCTGTAAATCCAAGGCTGACGTTAAGACCAAGCGCGTAACAATGTCTTCGCCACCTCTACTGATACAGACTCACAGCCAGCACCTATTCAGTATGATTTTCAGAATGTAGCTAAAAAGGAAGAAGTTTTGTTTCTCTGCAAGTTTTCCTTCTGTCTACAATATATTTCTGCTCCCAGTTTGTTTCATAATGATACAATTAGTCTCAGGACTTTTACATAAGGCTGTTGAATATTTCCGCTACCATGCATCCACATTTTTAAAAATAATTAAAGCTGTCTTTTTGTATATAGCATAAAAAGTTCAGAGTGAAACACACTGACTTTTCTAGTGCAGACCAAGCAGTGCTCAGTATTGCAAAAGAAAACCCCAACCCAGCTGACATGAAGTTACAGCAATCGCAATAAGAAATTCCAAGGACATGAAGTAGTATTTATATTATTCTGGTAACCGAGCTCGGATGCTGTTCTCAGTTCTAACACAGCTCTGAGGTTAAGGAAAACAACACGACACATTTGCAATGAAAGGAGACTGCAACATTAATATAATCCAAATGTTGAAAACACAAGATGTTTTCACTGGGGCAATATCCTGCCTTTCATTGTGTTATTTTTAGCCTGTCTTAAAATATGACATGATGGATAAAGGAAATGAGTATTTTTATGGTCAAAGCTTGTGTGTAAAGATAAGGTGTGATGAATTAGCAGCTGCAAAAGAAGTAAAAGATCTTTGTTTAATCTTTTTTAAATATATAATGAAGCTGGTTTGATCTTAAAAAAAAAAAAAAAATTACCCTTTTTTTCCTGATGGGAAAATTGCATCTATTTCCTTGGGGAAAAAAAAAATAATAGCAAATTTGATTTTGAAACCCTTACTAAATCTCCAGTTTCGTGTAAGACAAAAAACAATAATGCACATCATTTTCTTTCTTAATGCTAAATATAGTTTGGACTTGGCAACAAAAATAACCCTGACTAAAATTTTGCATGATCAAACAAAGTAATAAATTGCTATTAAATATTATAGCTATTTTTTCAACTCTTGTTTTCTTTCTGTGTTTTGAAGTTTTGTGTTTAAGTGAATATTTTGAATTCTTTTTAACACAAAACAGAAATCCAGAGAATACAGCAGGATTTTCTTGCTGTCTGGCAGTCAGATTCACATAAAACAGATACATCCAGAATGTAATAACACTCTATTGCCATCAGTGAACACACAGCACGCTAACTTGCATTGATTGAGTCCCACGAACAACTGCAGTGGATATCCGTGACACTTTTTATGTCTACAAATGAATTTCATTCAAACACCTTCAGTTAGCTCCTCTAATCTGCACTCTTCATTAACACGGTTTTGCATACTCAGACTATAACACCTATTCTTAAAACATTTCAGTGCTAAAAAAGAGCAATTGTTCAGATAAACGTGAAAAAAGTCTTATTATAAAACACAAAAATTTTGAATAAACATAAGAATGCATGTGTACATGACACTCAGACTAGTCTTTTCTAGTACCTGATCCCATGACTTTGTGGTTAAAACATTCTTTTTTAATACGGCTTATTTTAAGTGAACTAAGAGGGAAGGTAATTTTATAATAGCCAACAATCTAACAATGATATACTGTATTTCCATGGGAGCTTCAATAGAGTTTGAGATGTTCAAAATCACAGTAAGTCTTAAAGTTCTCTGCATTCTTGCTTTCCAAACATTTGGGAGGAGAAGGGCAAGGGGAGAGAACAACATCAGAACGCAGATCTTGCAGCACTTCCACACCCCCAAGAAAGGAGTCCAAATCACAGATTCCAAGATGATAGTTGTAAACTTCAGTTATGTGATAAAACCTAGGATATTTTCAATGAACTGAAGAGGGGAAAGAAAAGGAACAAGGCAAGGAATTTTTAGGATGCAGGTTCTAACTTTGCAAATGACGCAAAGATTGCCCCTTATCAGCTCAACTATCTGCACAATAAAAGATATAATTTACAGAAAACTGAACAATGTAAATAAGCAAGTCTCTCCAAAATAAATTGGGACAAATAAGTTATCAGTGTTTTTTGCACACTTTTTCAATACAGAATCAACACCTGATTTTAAAAGCATTTCCTCCAAGTTGCATATAAACAAATCAAACAGCTTGCAGTCAAATACATTCCCTGTACCAAGGCTGCATTTCTAAAACCCCATCCTCATGAAAACATGAGAGAACTCTCCAGCATTTACATTCCATCATCTACATGCAAAAAGCACACAGAAATGTACATATGCAACTAATTTACACAAAAGTGTTGAATGGGCACAAAAGAAAGGTCAAAAGTGCCCTTTTCAAAGTTCAGCTGGGAGAAAAAGAGGAAGTAGACAACTGAAGTCAATAAAAACCGAATTTCTAAATTAATAGAATATGTCATGTTGAATACACTGCTGCATTAAAATTTTTATTGTTTATCAATTTGTTGCCACCAGATTTGAATATGATAGTGCAGTGGAAATATATAAAAAATGTAAGTTTCATTCAGATTTACGTAAGGGATGATGAGCACCATTAAAGGAGTTTTTTGCACGTGTGGATTTTTTTTTAAACATGTGTTTTTCATGTATTTCCATTTGATTGTTTGATGTTCCATCACATCTGAAAAATGGGTGAGTTAAAGTTCTGAGCTGTTCCAAATGATGGAGGTTCAAAAGAATCCAGAACTAATGAGAACGGCCTTCAGACATTTGCAAACTAAAGAAAAATACTTTTATTTTGCAACTCTTCACTCACTCCCATGCAAAATGTCGACTTTTAAAAGAACAAAACTCCTAGCTAGTGATGGAAACAGATGTAATATTTACTGCATGCTTACCTGATGTGATATTCTGAGGAAAATAACTCCAAAGTTAACCTCTTATTAGAAAAACTTAAACGGTCAGTAAATTGATACCAGTGCTGTACAATGCAGTTCCACTCTATATTAACTTATCAACAAACATTCTCTCATTTTCCCTCCCAGTAAAGTGAAAAAAGTCATAACTGAATGTTCATTTATCCCATGGCAGCTGTACAGGATCCACTAATCTAATTAACATAATGAATAAATTTATTGCTGTGTAAAGTAAACACATGCCCAGTGGAAGATATCAAAGATGTCCTCTGAATACCTTCAGTTCCAATGACATACAAACCACCATGAATATTTTACATGGCCTTTGTGCTGAGCACTATGTTTTTATTACTATCTGCAGTATATTCATCTGTACTAGGTTGACATTAAGTCAACATAAACCTAATAAATGTAAACCCTGACAGAAGTGAAAATGTGGGAGAGATGGCTGAACTATAGTGCCTAAGTCAGAAAAAAAATACTCCAAGCATGGAAGGAATGATGCATACCAATCAGGTTTTTTTCCCAATTTAGACTGGTTTATAACATGCATATACACATATATAATACTGTACTGCTTCCTGTTCATACTTGGGATCTATTTGTGCTCTCCAATGTTTCCTTCCTTACACCACTCAAACAGCCTGGGAAGGTGAGTAAAGGGAAGAGGAAGGGAGGGGAGTTGTGGTGGAGCTATGACAAAATATTCTGTTTCATTTACTGAATTCATCTTGAAAAACTAAAACCTGCTCCCAGGCCTCTCAACTCATTCTTCATTTATAGATAATATGCTTCAATACCTAAGGTTGAAGGAGATCATGAGTCAAAGTAGAACTTCGGGCTCAAAGTTCTCTCTCAATGTGGAAGCTAGCAACAAATGCTGGACAAAGTGATAGACAAACAGAAGGTGAAAATCACACACTGCGTGGGGAACGCTTTGTATCACTTTCTGAAACTCATCACAGTCTGTCACTATGTGCCTTGCAATTTGAAATGTTTTGAAAACTTCTCTTCCCCTCCTTTCTTCCCTTCTCTTCCTATAAATGATTAGCCATTTAAGAATTTAAGAAGCTAAAACCTGTAAGCATTCAATTTTTCACTTTCAAGGTGAGACATAAGTTTATTTATTTGATTTTTGATTTAAAAACGAAATTCAAATCTATCTCTGCACAAACAAATTTTAATATCAGTATGTAAAAGTTTGTAGTCACTTAATTGTATGGAAACTAAAACTAAAAGAGTGATATTAATACCATGCAAAGAATAATTCAGAACAATGAGATGATGTATTATGGGCTGTGGCCCCTAGTATTAATTCCACTATCCCTAGAGTAGTCATCAAATAGAGATCAATTGCATTCAACACATTCCTAATTTAAGTAACTACCCTGAACCAACTGCCTCCTACTGGAGCCTAGATTTGTAGTGGCATTTTAGAGTATGACTCCACCATTACCATCATCATCATTATCAAAATAAAAAATATAAAATCTGGACAAGATGACAGATAACGTTTTACTGCAGTCAAGGCCCAAATATAAGTATTTTTCTGCACTACTTGAAAGAATTACTCAATGCTTTTTACATCCAACCTATCCTGTTTTTCTTGTAATGGCAAAGAGAAACTTATTCCATTTAAGTTTATAATTTATTTTCATGAGCAATTACACTTTGGCTGATGTGGGGTCAGTTTTTTTCCTTTGAGCATGAAGTATGAGAAGAACAATGTGACTGTTACTTTTCAAGTCAGATTGTTTGAAAATTTCATCCCAAAAGTGTCTTTCCCACTGGGATTTTACATTATGTCAATTTCATAGCTATGGTATATTACGCTCTATAACCTCAAATGAGATGAGAAAAATTTAAGTAGATGAAAAGCAGACCACAATCAGCAAAGAAAATACAATTTTGTCTTGGCAGACTTTTCTTCTGTTGCTGTGAGCGACACTGATGGCAAGGAATGTCACGAGTAAGTTCAGAAGGGAAAAGCAGTTCTGAATCTTTATTAATTAATTAATTCATCTCTTATAGCATGGATCGCAAAGAGTGTGTTGAGTGGCATAAGACAATTGGGTGCTCGGCCATCCACCCCTTGAGGGGATTGGTCAAGCTCTAAGACACTTATTCCAAAATATTGGAAAGCTAGAACCATAACAATCTTGCATAACAAACCCAGGTGCAAAATAAAGAGTTAGTGTGAAAAACAGGACAACTCACTTTGTTGTGCAACCAAAGAGATGTTTATTGAAATTGGCCACAACAAAGTGTCCGTGGATCCGAAAAGAAAATAATTAACAAATTAAGCAATAATTAAAATAAAAGGAAAATAAAATAGAAAAGCCGGGTCCACAAAGCTCGGACACCCGGGCCACCACACGGCTGCCCAAGGCGGGAGCTGTACGGCGCCGAGGGAAAGGATTTCTGTTGATGTTGAAATCCTTAAATGAAAAAATAACAGTCTCTGTGCAAGAAATTTCGAGGCCAAGCTCGGCACCGGGCTTCCGAGACCAGGCACGTGCCAAGCACAACAACAAGCCAAGGCCAAAAATCGAGATTCTGAGGTGCACTGCCCTTTTTATGGCCTGGTGTTTTCTCAACTGCCCGCCCCTGTCCGGCCCCCATGGCCCCAGCGGGTTGGTGCTTTGCTGGATGAGGTAAGGCCTTCTCGCCAATCGGCTCGGGCTGCTAGGGGACAGCAGGCTGATGTCATCGCCTCAGAAGAAAAGGCGGGAAGGCTCCTCAATAGTATTCATCGCTGCCATGGAGGCGAGTTACAGGGGTGGTAGTTGAGGGCTATTTTTGGTAAGTGCCGTTAGGAAGCCTGGTGGAGCTGGTTTGGNACTTTGGGGAGACGAGGCTACCTCTGGGAGTGTCCGGGATCGACTTGTGGCGAGGAGGTAGCCTTTAAAACTTTTAAGATTAACAATAAACTTGTGGGAGAGAGGGCTGCTCCTGGGAATGTTGAGGATAGACTGGCCTTGACAGAGCAGCCCCTTTTAGTAACTTGATTGTAATTAAAATTAACATTAAACAACTGTCTCAACAATTAACATTAAACAATTAAACAATTAGCTAGGTAAACAATTAACTAAAAGATGTCACAGATGGAGCAAAAGACCAATTATGGCTTTTCATTTATGACAGTTAGTTTACAAAAACCCATAGCAGTGTTTTTCATAGCTTCTGTGAACTGCAAAGTTCTCACAGAATGCTGCAGAAAAGCTGAAAGATTTCTCAACCAAAGCTTTTCAGCATCCACATTCTTCCTTTCCTCTCTGCCCCTTCTCTCTCTTGTTTTCCATGTAGAATTCTCCTGGTCATCATGCATGGACACATCATACTCAAGAGAGAATACTGACATTTCTCAAAAAGATTATGATTACAAATATTAAGCCAAAACAGATGTGTTGGTTTGGAATTCCTTTTTAACCAGGAAAACTGACAGAATCTTAAAATGCTCTTGTGGTGCTTCTTTAACAGTTAAAAACTCCCATATTCCTCCAATCAAACACATACTTTTTTTGCTGTTGATATTTTTATTGATTGGAAAAAACCTACAGGCATTCATCTTAGTTGCCATTTTTGGTATTCTACTGTTGCAAAGTTCTGATGTACTTTGAACAATAGACCTGTAATGTAGGCAAGTCCTTTTGGGTTTGGATGATTTTTGGGCCTGGTGACGTTTGCTTTTCCCTTTGAGCTAAGAACAGAGGGATAAATTCTGAAAAATAAATAATTCCTACAGGGAAACATATGTTTCAGATTATGAGAAAGAAGATTTAATTTATTTTGAGAGGCTCCTAAAAAATGGAACTCTGTCTGTTGCAGGAAAATCTCCTTATCAATGCCTAATTTGCTCAAGATCTTGTGAAATAGGGAGACAGCAAGGGAAGACGTCAGCAGGTGCAACAGAAGCAGCAGAAATTGCAGGGACTTCATTGAAGAGGGGAGATGCATCTCGTCCTTTCAAGTAGGATCAAACACCACCTGTATTAGGAATGAAAACAGAAAAGCTGTAGCAAAAAAAAGGAAATCATGTAAATAGATCAAATAGTATTGTGCCAGCTGCCAATCTAATTATTGTCCCAGTACTGTCAGAAAATTGCAAAACAGGAGATTTCTAATGGACTTTGCACAAAAAAATAGTTTTTAATTCTGGATGAGACTGTCCTTATCCATTTTGCACTATACAGTTAGTAAATCCATGAGAACACCTCTAGTTGATCTCATTTTTTCTCCCTTCTCTCAAGCATCAATTCCCACTTAAACTTCTTTTCCCATCAATGAGTGAAAAACCTTTACTTTTATCTGGAGCTGACTGCACTTTCTTCTTCAGCATTTCATTCTGAATATTTGCTTAGATCCTTAAATATCCATGTGACACCTCACACTAAATAATTAAAGGAAAAAAAATGTGAGTATTGGTTTGTAATTTGCATTAAATTGTTTCATATTTTCCTACTAAGTAATCAATAGTAATAGATTGGCAACAAATAATGAATCACACTTGTAATGTTTCATTCTATTTTACTTTTTAAAATTAGGTTGTTACATAATTTATGTTCTGATGCATAGATAATATAAAAATATGTTATATAGGTGTATAATATATGATATATGTAAACTATATTCTAATATATAAATTGCTCATAATTTTTATTTTAGAGATGAACTTTGGCACATCATTTTGTCTTTATATATTAATGAGGTTTTGGCAAATGTTTTTTTTTCTCTGAGGATTTGTGCTGTCAGAAAAAGCCTTTTTCCTTGATGCCCAGAGGCTTCATAAAACTGATTCTTAATATTTCCAGGTCAAGAAAAAGAACCTTGTCATAAGCTGTGCTACCAGCAGTGCTTTAAAAATTGCTGATTCTGGGGAACATTTTCAGATTTTTTAGTAACCCCCTGACACTAAAGAAAAAACAATTCCCAAGCTTGAACACCTTTATCATCTGTGTTCCTTCAAGAAAATGAAACTTGTCCTGCCAGCCTTGAGAAATGTAGACATTGGAAACCAAGGTACATTTTGGCAGACAGGAATCTACTGTTAAAGAGATGAATTTTTCACAATTCTTGTTTTCACAAGATCTCATTTAAGACAGAACATTTCTGTCCCTTGATTTTATGTTGTTATGAAAGAAAGCCAGGAAGACCAGGATGGAAGGAAGGCATGGCCCCAAGCAGGTTTCCAAAGAGCACTTCAGTGTGGGTCTCGTAACACCACACCGGAGGGAGGTGAAGCCATCAGAGAAAATCCAGAGTCAGTTGCCTTCACCACGGAACAGAAATGACCCTGCATCTCCTGGGATTACATCTTCCTCACAGATATAATTTGGTGAGAGGTGAGCACAACAAACCAGATTGGCTCATTTCATTTTGCATGGAAGAGTTATACAACACCTGGTCTGTAATTGCAGTGGGATGTTGTCATGAATGCCAAGCTGCTACATGCTGACCAGAGAGAGTCACATCTGGGCACACGCACAGGGTTAGAAGCACACTGCCAGTGGAAATTCACATCTGAAAGTACTGGCAGTTGCAAGGCTTGGCTCCACTAAACTGGCTGCTTTGAGAAATGAATCACTAGGCAGAGGCAGTTAATGTTTATTAGAAACACTTTTTGATACACAACACTTTTCTTGGTCTAGTCCTAATCAAATATGCCATCAGCACACAGGGAGTTTCTGGAGGAGAAAAGAAATTACACCAGTTTAGCACCCTTCTCACTAGACCATCCTGACTTTATATGAACAGACATACTAGATTAGTACTTTTGTACCAGAAATAATAAATTTCAAGTCAATCAAAGCCGTAAGAACACACTGACTCCTCAGTGATGTATTTTAAGCCAGCAGCTTTTCAACACATAACTTGAAATAAAACCAGCAAATGTGAACATATCTTGTATAGCCTTACTTATTTTACGTGTAAGTTACTTTGTTCAGGCACAATGCATACTTATTTCTGTGCTTTGATCAAGCCAGCAACCTTGAATCTGTTTTCCACTGTACCTGCAATTCTCTCTCCAGTCTATCCCTCATATCTGTTTAGAATTCCTTATGATGCAAAACATCCCTATTTTCAAACTTCAGCTTGAAACAGGACATGTATGGAGAAAATAATGCAACCACATTTCTTTCCTGTTTTATAGTAAGTTTATTTTGAAATCGGAGCACATCTTCATGAAAAATTGTTTCCAGAGGCCCAGTTCTATATGATTTTGATTATAACACCTCTGCTATTCTCATGTCCACAAGATTGAATGCAATGTTCAGATTTTAAATAGCATACAAGTCAACCACGGGAAAGATGAAGTTGTGTTTAGCAGATAAAAACAAAGAACAAATGGGAGGCCAGATTAGATTACTGCCTGTCAGCAGACCTTATGAGGCAATTGGCTGGCAGCTTTGGTAATGCTAACTACAAACAGCTTGCAGTACCAAACCATTACATATATTCCTTGCCAAGACTGGCTGTCAGCTGTATGACTGGCCATTTCCTGCCAGCATAGCTGACATTCTCTCTTCATTTATTAGTGTGTGCCCCGTACTTGCTGACACAGTAAGTCAATCTACTGAATCAGGATGTCTAGATTATAAATAGCAAGGGATGTAAACTATTTTCATCGAGTCACAAAATAATATTGTTTTTTCCCAATGTTCAGACTATCATGTTTGTGGGCTAGTGGATATGTATGGACTGGAAACCACCTTTTCTGCGTCTTCTTTTCTATAATAGCATTATGTGGTCATTTCTTATTTGCTGCTAGAGTCAGGCTTACCTTCACAGAAGTATAGAAATGCTTTTTAAGAAAAAATCAAATACATTCAATTTCCAAAAAGAATGGTTGGCAGACCAGAAAAAGTGTCTTGCCATGTGATCCAGAAAGCATGTCTAGTTCCAGTCGGGTTAATTGTGACAGAGAAACTCCAAGTGATTGCATGAAACTCCAGGTGGTATTAATGCAACTGTGTAACCATTTCTTTGACTGTCTTCTTCTCACTGTGGTCTGTGAGTCCTTGACTTCAGCAGTCTTTTTTATCCCAAAAGCATGGGACAATACAGACAACAAGGGCTTTTACGATAAGCATTTGTGGAACTGTTGGTGCTAAGGAGATTTCACCAATACACCCCTGGAAAACACACAGACTTTCGACAGTTTTCCTCTGGTTAACCACTTTGTGCTATTTTAGGCCTTTAAGAGTTTGCTGTGAGCACCAGTCCCAAAATAATATTCAGCCTATCCAAATAACTGTGTGTTATGGTTCCACATTCCAGATTATGAGTCAACTCCCATCTGAATGTGCAATGTTCTTGGCAGACTTTGACTTACCCCCAAAAATTTACTTTCTGAATATAGATTTCCACAAGCCTCCCAGGTAGCATGAACACAGGCAGCTTCTGTTTGTATTTAAAAGCTGCAGTCTTCCCTTCCTCTCAATAAACCCTGCACAAAAAGTTACTGTAAGTCAAAATGACTGGAAAATGACACCACGTTTTGTGTCATTTAATATATAAAATAGACTATATGTATAAATTTCTCCACTAGATTGTCCAATATGAAAACACTTGAAATTGAAATTACATAGAAAATGGACAGTATATCCAAGCAGAGTATAGCCAGCTAGCAGATTTGTCTGTTGTCTTTGCTTCAGAGCAGTTAAAAAAAAGAATGAAACTTAGTTTTATTTCTTTAAAAAAAAGTCCAGAAAAAATAATAAATTTGAAGTAAATAATTTTCTCTAAACAGTCTTAAAAAAAACCCATGTAATTGTCCACTTTTTTATTGTTGCTTTCTTCTGAAACTCAATTACAACATTTTATATGTAGAATCACTCAAAAATTTTATTTTACATTTGGAGAAAACTGACCAATAAAGTTTGCAAATATCAATTATTTCCTTTCTAACCAGGAAAAAATTGACAATTTCATTCAATATCTTCATTTGAGGTATAGACCACACTTTGTAATTTTACTGCACTGGAAACTAAAACACAAAAGTTGATTTTAGTTAAAATTTAGGCAGTTTTTAAATAGTTCTAATAATCACATTTATGGACTTCATTATGTATCAGTTTGCTATAACTGCGAAGTTACGGAATCATTCTCCTTGTTCTACAGACTAACACACACACTTTTAGGTTAAAGTCTACTTTTCAATGCCCAGTTATGCTGGTTTTGGCTGGAGTAGAGATTAACTTCTTCCCAGTTTCTGGCATGGAGCTACGTTTTGGATTTGTTCTGAACTCAGGGTTGATAACACAGCAATGTTTTTGTTATCGCTGAGCAGGGCTTACACAGAGCCAAGGCCTTTTCTGCTGTTTGTCCTGCCACGCTGGTGAGGAAGTTGGGGGTGCACAGGATGTTGGGAGGAGACACAGCTGGGACAGGTCACCCCAACTGACCAAAGGGATATTCCAGACCATATGGCATAGTGCCCAGTACATAAAGCTGGGGGGAAGAAAGAGAAAGGGGGGAACATTTGGAGTGATGGCGTTTGTCTTCCCAAGCAAGCGTTACACATGATGGGGCCCTGCTCTCCTGGAGATGGCTGAACACCTGCCTGCCATGGGAAGCTGTGAAATAATTCCTTGTTTTGCTTTCTGTGTGTGTGCGCGGCTTTTGCTTCACTCATTAAATTGTCTTTATCTCAATCCACGAGTTTTCCAGCTTTTACCCTTCCCCCGATCCTGTTGGTGGGGGATGAACGAGTGGCTGCCTGGAGCTTGGCTGCTGGCTGGGGTCAAACCACAACAGAGTGAACTCCCTAGTTTATCAACTCTGTTATTCCTATTACACATATGATTTGGAGGATAATGACATATATATGAGAAATCAGAACTCATCAATTGCTCACGTATCGAATTTTGTACACTCAAAAATGAGATGCTAAAAAGTAATTGGTATGTGTTTGCAGACGTTTTTCAACAAGTGACCTCAGTTATGAAAACTGCACAGAAACATTCCACGGCCTGCTTGTTTATGGTTACTAACAGATAAGAAGATTGTAGCTGGGGTCGAGGATATATAGCACAATTCCTGCTCATTTTGTACGGCAAAATGGATTCCCCTGACAGCTGCCCTTGAAAACATCAAGAAATAGACAAACTTCTTGTTGATAGTTCATTGGTTATTAAGGAAGAAAAACTCAGAATGCAAGTTATTTATAATCAATTTATTCAACCCCAGTGCTAGGAAATGCATTAAATTATTTTTATACAATGAAGTGAAGGAAGAAAGCGCTGTATTCTTCCCTCTATATTAAGGAGTCAATATTATTTGACATCTAGTTAATTTCTTTATCCTTCCAGCTCTTTCTGCCCTCCCACTTCAGCACAGACACCTTTCAGACTCAATGGCTATTTCATTAAACAAATGTTTTTTCACAGAATTCTTGATTTATTGTGCAATGTCTGGTTAGAGCAGACATAAAATAAGAAAGGTGAAAATAAAGGAAGTGAGCATGTGTAATTGCACTGATATTCACTGTGAATTTCTATTGCTAACATTTTGGTTTAATATTTACGTTGGAGGACAATTCAGTACTGATGAAAGTGAGACATGAGCATAGCTGTTTCAGACTCACTCTGGTGGACACAAAGAATTTACTTTCTCTGTGAAATTAGTTTTACCACACTAGTCCATCCACTGGACTAGTGGATTAGTCCATCCACTCAGACTCCCAGAAGTTTTGAGGATTCTGCTTTTTGCTGCTCAAGACCAGGCTGATGATCACACACAACAAACATTTCTCCTGAATACTCTGCAATGTTCCAGCCTGGGTGTGGGATGTTGGAGAAGAAGAAAATGCAGTGTTTTCTAGATATTTTAGAGAGGTTTCATGTGCATTAAAAATCTACCTAGAAAACTCATGCTTATGCTATTCAGCTGATAAAATATTCAGTTTTCCCACCACAAAACTGTAGTAATCTGAGAATGGGATTACTCTACTGCCATTTCACTCGGCCCACCTTTCATTCAATTACAATTATTTTTATGCAGCCAGAAACACAGAAGATTGACAGCTCAGTAATTTACAGGAAGTGGTGGGCAGAATAGTATCTATTGTAGGTCATGCCAAAAGATGATTTAAAGTCCTGAATTATTCTTCAGTCTTGGGGTTTTTTTTGTTTTGCTTTGGGGTTTTATTTGGGGGGGAGGTGCATCTGTAAGAAATGCCATTAACAAAAAGGTAAGTGAAAAGCAGATTAATTAATGTATCCTTCAGACTCATTTAAGAGACTCAGATAAATTAGGGCTAGAACATGAATCATCTTTTAAAGGATCAAATTCAGTTCATAGTCTACAAACCCATTTTTGGTTTGGATATCTTTACTTGAAGAACTTTCTGATGGATTGATGTGAGTTAATATTTTTTAAATTAGAAAAAGACCAGACAATGAAGTTTCTGAAACATTTTTCCAGTCATAAATTGATGGGTTTTCTCTGTTTTCCAGCAATTCACAATACCACACTGCCTCAATTCAATTAGTTTGGTTAAAAGGCATTTTTCTTGCTATAAATGCTTCTCAAATGTGGAAATATCTGTAACTAAAACAAGATTATACATGATTGGTATTTATGGGTCAGTCTTACAGTATTGGAAATTGAATTCAAAGAACCAGACTTTCATATTTTTTACAGGTCTTTCTGTAGCAAAAGAGATTTGCTGACAGAAATAATTCTCAGCTGACAGCTGTTTAATAGCTCTAAGTCTAAGCCCATTCCCAGAGGACAGATGTTTGCATCTTGAAAGGCAGCACCAGTACCAATAGGAGGAGTAAAGGCTTTATATATAAAGTCAAAACAGAAGACAGTATTAAGGATCATGAATCACTGCATCAGCACAAGCAAAGTATTTTGAAAAGCACAACACAATCAACCAGTACAAGCCAGTCATAAATGTCACATATTTACCTTTGTCCAGAGGGATTCCTTGACAATTTTCTGGTTTTCTCTTGTATTCACTCTTATAAGTTCAAATTTGTCAACATTACAAGAGACAAATGCAAAAGCTATAAATAATATAAAATAAACTTCCTATAATAAAGAACTGAGATCATATTGTAAACTTCCTATGTATATAAAAATGCCAAATCTATCATTTAGTGGCCAAGAAGAAGGAGGGTGGAATAGAGTGACATTCTAAAGAATAACTACATGGTCTAGATAATATGGTCCAAATTTTGATGTTTGAAGAGTGAAAAAGACCCTGCTGTCAGACTACATCAAACAGACAAGAAAACTGGGAAGACTGGGCAGGCAGAATTGGTGTATTAACATCAGTCCAGGTGCAATTCTAAGCAGAAGATATTGTCTCTTTTTCATACAAATGTATATTCTTTTTTTTTTTCCAAAGTGCTGCTACTAGAAGATTGGGTAAAAAATATATAACTTATTTGACAATACTTATAGGATCAAAGAACAGAGTGTTGGAAAACTCACACCTCCAGAGAGTTTTCACAAAACTGGTCCAAGCTGCCAGGTCCGAATGAGTTGGAAGACTTGAAAAGAAAAACCTAAGCTGCAGTTTTCTATATAGGCAAGGCATTTTTGGAAACATTCCTGGATTTTTCTAATACCTGGAGTATTTAGACTAAATTAGCAGCTGAATTCAATTATTTTATTCCCCTGACTGTTCACCGCATAAGTCAGCTCATTTGTGTGACAGACACTGGTAGCTGGATGCCTTTGTCTCGACACATGCATAAGACATGAAAATATCACGCTCCAAGAGACTCTCATTTGCAACTGTCAAGATCTCATTTCCAAGAAGGTGAAACCCCACAGTAGCTCCATGCTACAAAAGCTGAATGCACAAGGTGTATTTAGCCGATTGAAAATTCTGATTATCAAATTAACCAAGAAAAAAAAATAGAAAACAAAGACATATAGAAAAGTGAAAGGACAAGTTCAAATGGCTGAAGGTACTTAGGTGGAGTGCCATGAAGATGATTGGAGGGATGGAAGATCACTGCTGTGAGGAAAGGCTGAGAAAGTTGGGGAAGCTGTTCCTATTGGAGAGAAGGTGGCTTCAGGGAGAACCCATAGCACACTCCAGTACCTGAAGAGGGTTTATGAGAAAGATGGGGACAAACTTTTTAGCAGGGCCTCTAGTAATAGGACAAGAAGTAATAGTTTTAAACCAAAATAGAGTAGATTTAGTCTAGAAATAAAGAAAAAAAAATATTGAGGGTGGTGAGACACTAGCACAGGTTGCCCAGAGAGCTGTATTCAGGCTCCATCCTTGAAAACATTCACGTTTAGGTTGGACAGGGCTCTGAGCAACCTGTGTAGGGATGGATTTACCTATTTATTTTTGGGCTACTCTTCTATTTAGATAAAATCAATATGTGGCAGCAAAACAACAAATATGCCTAAATTATGCTGATGCCCAAGAATAAAATAATGGACTATGAGCAAGGTCTCCTTCATTGGTCAGAAAAGCAAAGGCAAAATATTTACACCAGTCATCTCCTCCTACATTTATTTATTATGAACTGATATTTTTGAAGGTCACTATTAGTGGAACGATTAACAGGTGTAAAAATTGACAGCTGAATTATATTCTCCTTAATTTGCATTAGAAATGAAATGTCAGTGATTTTTGTATTCATGTACCAGCTGTGTAGCAAATGATTCATCTTTTCATCAAACTGATCACTGATACAACTTTTCTTATATTGATGGATATAGATTTCCAGCACTTTGCATAAATATTCTGAATCTCAACAGAAATAGAGATGTGGGTTGTCTGAGGCACTGCATCAGGTGGGTTATCTATTTTCATGTGCTGAAAACTCCAATCCCATAAAATTATTGCCCATAAGTAAACTACGACTCAAAAATATGGGGGAAAAATGAAATGGAAAAGAAAAAACAAAAACAAAACCAACCAAAACCCAACCAACCAACAAAAAACCAAAAAAAACCCCCTGAAAAGTTAGGTCCAGTTTGATTTGCTATTAATGTATCATTTTAGGTCCATACATCAGTATCTAAGCCACTTTATAATGTGTTGTTTTGGCATGCAGTCTTCCAGCATGATCTCTGAACAAAGCAATTTTAAGGAAGATTACTTTAAGACTTCATGTGACGTAGATGCAAGCAACTGGAGAATCTAAATACATAGTATTAGCAAGAGGAAAATGTTACAAGAACAAGAATTTGTGCTGATTCTATCCACTGACTCTTGCTTTGTGTCTTACTCCTATTTTAAGAGCTGCATGAGGACATGGTAACTTCTGAGTTTGGTTTTCAGTGCACTCATTGCCTGTTTTCCTTAACAGGTTTTTACACAGTGCAACAGAATTCCCTGTTTCCTCTACAAATCGTCAAGTGAATTGACAGACAGATGAAGCTCAGTGCTTCCAACCAGGTGTAAGCCATCAGCAGACACTTTAATTATTATCTGCGCTTGGGGTAGTAAAGGATATGCCAAAGCTGGTTTTTGGCCTGAAGGATAGCCAGTTTATCCTGCTTCTCCAGAAAGACTCAGGAGCTAAAAAATGTTAATAGTATGTGTTTCCAATCTATACATTATCGCCCAAAAATTGACCAACCGGATAAATTTGCTGACAGACGTATGCAAGGCTGCAGTTAAATTTTGAGCTTGTATTAAGCTGCCCAGCTGGGATCACTGTACTGCACCACAGTCTGGAATGTAGTCACAGCAGAAGTAAAAACTTAAGAAGAGAGGTGGTTTGGATCGTTGTTTGTGGAAATCCAAGTTTGGAGCAGTGGGCAGGAAAATTAAACCAGAATGGAAGAGGATATAAAAAGCCCTGACCAAGTTTATTCTCACACCTGAGTATCATGGTATCTCCATGAAACATTTGTTTTTAGATCCTAACCCATCAAAATATTTGGAGATTCCTTTTAAAGTGTGGTGGTTTTAGCAGTTTAGGAAAACTTCTGTGACCAGCACGGAGCCCATAGTTGATAGAGAGGTTGTTAGAGCAGTTAGACAAGCTGGTAACCCCTCTGTGATGTACATATTTAAAGGAGGAAGTGCGGGAATAACTTTTTTCCTGCTTCCCCGCCAAGGGGTAGTGATGGGGGGACCCCCGGGCCTCCTCCCGGAGCTGGCTGCCGGGGCCCACCCGCTGGCGCGGCGCTGGGGACCAGGCTGCCGGGAAAGCCACCCTGGAGCTGCAACCAGCTCCTCGGCCAGAAAACCCCCCCAGCTGAGCGGGGACCATGCAGCCGAGATTCATCTGGGGCTGGCGCAGCCCCCACGGGGCTGGCGGGTCCTTCCACACAGCCAGCACAGCTCACACCGAACTGGACAAAAAGCACCGTGCAGCCGGCAATGAGAAACATGGCAAGTATTTCCCCAACACAGAGCCCAGACAAGAGCAATTTCTCAGCAGCAACTTAGAGACACTGACTTTCTTCCAAGTCAGAGGGAAAAGAAAAGTAAAGTCACTTGAGGAAGAAGAACATGGCGACATTGATGTCAGTGGGGAAAGGGAAAGAGGAGGTGCTCCCAGCGCCAGAGCTGAAATTTCTCCTACGAGCTATGGTGAAGACTACAATACAGCAATTTGTTTTCCCTGTAATTCATGAGATGAGGTACATGGGGGGATGCAGAAATCCACGCGCAGCCTGTGAAAAGAAGGTGCCAGAGCCTATAGATGTTGTGAAAGGCTTTTAGATATTGAAGAAGACAGCCTTTGCTTTCAGGCTGGAATAGCTCATCCTCAAACAACTAAAACCCCATGACTACTATGACCCATGATGGCAGTGTGAGAAAACTGCAAGATTCATGGGAGGGTTATTTTTCACTGCAGCAGATTTCAGGCAGACTGTTGTTTGTGACATTTTGAAACCACACTAGAGAAATTTGCAGAGAACTATCTTCTGTGGGAAGAATCCCATGGCACAGCAGAAGAAACTCTTTTCCTTAAGCATAAAGAAAGATTTTTAAGAAATGAAATACTGACCAAAACCCCATGTTTGTTTCCCTGGCGCTGTTTGGTGGAAAGAGGGAGGTACTGGAAGAGAAAAGTGTTCTGAAAGTTTGCTTTGGTTTCTCATTATTCTTTTTACTTATAATTCTCTTAGTAATATATTTTCTTTATTCTGTTTAAGTTTGAGCCTGTTTTGCCTTGAAGTTTTTCTGTTTTCCTCAATAATCTTTATTTCACCTCATAAAAATGAAGTTTCAATTTCCCCTTCTCTGCTTAGCTATAGCAGAGGCAAATAAATAAATAGTTTTCGTGGTGCTTGGTGCCTAACCAGCGTCAAACCTTGACATAATTAATGACCCTTTTATTATATCTATATTATAATATTTAAACACTATCACAATCAATTCCCACCCAAGAATGCACATCCAGCTAGATTCCCCACATTAGCATCTTCAATAAAAGCAAAATAGCTCCAAAAAGCAGAACAGATGAAGTTGCTTTCATGCCCTCCACCAAAAGGCTTGATAGGAAGGGGTATCTTTTTCACACCATTTTCCCATTATTAAGTATGACAAAAAACAACAATGAAGACAAATGTCGATGACTCTAGAAGGATTTGTGCAGGTGAAAAGAATCATGTGACTTCTGTTAATCTCTGTATCTGCCTTAGGGCATATTTCACATTAAGCTCCATGCTCTAATATTCCCTCATATCTTATTTTAAATCCTGCAGAGCATGTACATAATGCACTTTTATCTTCTACTTTCCTCATTCATATGAACATATGCTTCTTTACATTTTGGCAGTCCTTCAAATGGGATCATTTGAAAAAGACTTACAGTTAATGACTTTAACCTTCCAAAACAAAATACACCACGTCTTCAAAATTTGGAGCAGTTTCTCTAAGACTGACAACCACTTCTGTTAGCCAGACCAGTCATTCAAATAGATCATAATTTTTTTCAGGTAAATAAAATTCAAAAATCCTCCAAAACTGCCACAGATATGTATGCAACATAAAATTATATAGTTATTCTTAACAGAAATTCTTCTCTATGTATAAAAACCATCGACTTAGAAAAGCTTTTTTCTTTAATATCAACATTACTTCTTTCCAATATATAGCCATTAACCATCAGAAAAAGGAACACTGAAAATATCTCAAACAAATTCTGACTTTTAGCCAGTGACAATTTTCATAATATAAGCACCTCCAAAGTACTGGTACAAATGAAATTATTAAATAACTTCAAAAAGATTGATGAACAAAGCAAAGGTAAGAAAACTTTTTTATACTGTATTCAAAAGAGTATGGATCGAACAGCTACCAGTTAAGACTAGAACAAGTAAAAGGTGATATCAGTATTTGTATCCCTTCTAACTCTAAAAAAAAAAAAAGCAAAACCAACTAGTTCTAAGACAAAACCACTTGGATCTAGCTCTTCTAGTATTTTTGTGGAAACCCATGAAATTCTTGCAGTTTATGCACGAGTACGCAATTACAGTGATGATAAGGCATAATTTTGCCCTTTATACTTCAATGAAACTTCCATATCTTATCGTTCATCCAGTGTCTTGTAGCCTTCATGTCAAACTGAAGCAGGAGAACTGTACTCAGAAATAATACAGGCATGTTCAGATCTATTTCTGTTTTTACTGATGCTGGCTAGGAATCAAGAGTTAGCATAGCTTTTAGCGTGAAAATTGGAAGCAGAACACGTGCTGTAGGAAACAGCATTTTTCCTTTGACTTAGGAAAAGAAATGAAAAAGAAATTGAGATAGCTACATTCGCCAAAATCTCTATTTCAATATATATAGTGAAAAGGCTATTCTCCAACTGATTTGTGATTAGCAAGACTTTAAGTCATTCTGCTTAAAATACAAAGCAGCATTCAGGAAAGAAGAAAAGACTGTATCCCTTATCAGATGTTTGCCCAATTTTTAAAGGTCTGGCCCCAAGCTTCTTTTCTTCCACCAATTGCTGTGGATTAGTGCCAAAAGTGATTTTTGTCATCCTTTTTGTCATCTCATGCATGCTTGCAAGCCCAGATATTCTTCTGTATTTCTGCTCTTGCACAGTAAACCACATTGCCATTTATAAAGGAGTTACAAAGCAATGACTTACTATCCCTCCCATCCCTGTTTCAAGTGGTCTGGTAGGTAGCTGAACTCCTTCTCCTCAAGCAGCCTTTTTTCAAGAAAATCCTTCAAGGTTCAGAAGTCAGCATACAAATAAAAGTAAAAGAGCAGAGGCTTTCAGGTCTAAGAAAAAATGAGAGAGAAAAACAAGGATCATTTAACGTTACAATGATCTCATTTGTAAATAAGTGTAATGATTTTGTCAGTAGATGTTCATCTTTCTGAGTGCAAATTTCCTTAGGCACTTTTTCCCTGCACTCTGGATGACCTACTGAAGTCTAGAATAAAGCTGACCAGGGTACATCTGTCCTCATTTTCCTACATGTTTCTACTAGGAGATATAAAAATGATATATGCCTAATAGTGCTTTAAATACATTTATTGAAACTGAATCTGATTCCCTTGCAGCATTTCACAGAGTCACCATTATCTCAACTCCTGGAAAAACATAGTAAGAGCTAGGCCTGGGGCTGAATGGCTATAAGTGGCAAATTTTTGTAGTAAAGTTTCCTACAAACCTTCCATTCATTCCTGTTCCTGTTACAGAGCACCTGCTTTGAATCATCACCTCAAAGAATATAATCTTTTCCTCATTCTTCTCCCATTTTGTGTCAGCAAAATAAATTCAAAACTGAAGCCTGGAAATCATGGGGAAGAATGAACATATTTCTTTCTTATTTCACAATAAACTGGGACACTCCTTCTCCTGCTTGGAATCAGGTAGAGAGTGCCTTTGAAGTCCCCCACTCCTCACAGTTTCCCTTTGATATGAGGTTGTTTATACTCAGGCAGGGGTCCTTGGAAAGGTAATCACTGTGCTTTGCAACTCTCTGTGACGTTTTTGAGGAGAAAGATATAAATTTAAACTTCCTTTCACAAATGAGTTATTTGGACTTTTGTCTTTTATGTCCAGACCTAGAGTGGAGTGCTGGACAAAAAGGAGAGCTATTCCCATCACCTTTGTATAGGTAATTAATTCTCCCTTACTGTGACATTCATATATTCTCCCTTTCAGTATCACTCCTGTTGAAATCCATCTGTCTGTCTGTCTGGTCCCCATCACTCCTTTATGTAACTTACTAGCACAAATAATCATATTAAAAAAAAAAAAGAAAAAAAATTTCCAACAGGAGATTATTCTGTTGTTGTTCTAGTCCAAACCACTGTATTCTGCAAGAAACTTACTGTGTATTTTCCAGAATATTTTTCTGAGAAATATTTTTCTGAGAGATACTTTTCCTTCATTGGAAACATTTTATTTTTCTATATTCACTCAAAATACTCAAAACTACTATTCCTCAAGTCGGGCTAAAGGCCCAGTGTGTACCAAAAAATGTAAGTAAATTTACAGCTATAAACTCACAGATGTGATAAAACATACATGAACAAAGAGCACAGGTGGTAGGAAGAGCAGAGTAACAAAACAGCCTTCCCTGGCAAATATTTAGCTACACCTTGTTGTCAGTTTAGCTAACCAGGTGGGAGCTGTATACACACAGCAGGAGGAAAAATACTGCTATGACACTGATAACACCACAAGAGGCAGTAAAAATGAGGATAAAAATCAATAGAAGAATGTTGCAGATGAAGCTACCAACTTAAAAATCAATCAAGCTCAATAGACTTGGTTCAAATTAATATTATTGCATCATTGCATTGGTTTGCTGAAATCCATGGGAACACATTGGTAACTGTGAATTTCCAATGGAAACCAATCAGGGAAAACCCTCCTCAATCTCTCTGAAATTTCTCAGCAAATTCTGACATCACCTCTGACATAAATTTTTCAAGTCACGTACAGAAATCCAAGTTCTATTTCACTCAGGGTAGCTAGTGACATCCATATATGATATATGACTAATATCACCACTTCATGCTATATGAAAAAATCTCTTCCTTAAAAAAAAAATGGGCTACTATATTGCACTCTGTAAAAAGAGAATGATTCCAAGAGTCAGAGCAAAAGTACTCAAATCATCCCAAGCCTAAATTATGGAAGTTACAGAATCATTACTCTCCTCAAAAGCATCCAAGCCTCTCAGCCAAGTCCTTTGTTAGTGATTTTATGTTACCTTTACTACCACTGTGAAGCATCAGGACCTTGGAGTTTAGCATCATTAGCCAGCTGAGGAGCAGCTGAAGAATGTAGCCTTTCCTTACGAGAGCAAGCAGAAGTGCCTGACTTACACATAATATTAATATTCAAACCACAACCACTGAGAAACCATTGAAGAAAATATTTTACTACTTGAAGGTCAACAAGGCCAAAGGACTTCAGGGAACAAATAATTTCGCAGGAGATTCAATTATTGAGGCAGACATAACAGAATAAAACCACATAGCCTTTTGTTTAACCTTTCCAAGCACTTTGGAAATCTCTTCAATTCCTCCTGTCTGTGACAGATTTTATGTGCAGATATGAGAAGAGACTTGCCAAATTCTTCAGTAATTCCAGACACTGAAGTCTCTAGATATTTAAAATGATTAGTAATTGTTAATACAGATTTCAGTTATTTTACTCAATTCTGCAGCCAGAATTTTATTGACTTCACTGTCTCACTCAGATGAATAAAATACTACCCTTTACTACTAGTAAAGGTTCCTTTTTTTCTTACAAACATTGAATTAACAGTGAAGGAATTGTTATGAGTAGTTCTTTCCAGTACCCTGGTTCAGAAAATATCTCTCACAATAACTTCCTAATGGATAATTTCTTGGATATTGATGCTGGCTTTAGCAAATAACCTACAATCTGTGGTATACATTTCCCAGTGCTTTCAGAAATATTTTTGGATACTGCTGTAGAAAAGACGGAGTGTACTCACTAGCAATCACCTAAATATTACAGTAATTCCTCCTTTTGTTATGCCCCCATTTTATCATTAGCTATACCTAGATATAAAGTTACAACCTGCTCACCTGAACAGTCTCTTTCGTCTCTCAGCCGATCTGCTACTACTGCTCCTAGTTTTCACTTTCTGAGCATTAGCAAGTCATGGCTTTACTCACCCGTAGAACTATGGTTCTTTAGTAGTTCTAGACCTTAAAAATACAGCTGCAGTGAACCTAGTCCTTTGGAACATATTAAGGGTAGTAAGCAGCCATCAGGGAAGGAACTTCTAACTTACGTACTGAGTTATTTTTCATAAATCAAAAACCAAAACACTCTTGCCTCACAGCATTACTTTTATAATCAGTAAATGAGATACAAGAGAATACATTAGATATATCTTCAGATTATAAAGCAAAAGCATTGAGAAATCCTGCACAGAAGCACAGTAATAAGCATGAAGGAATATATTTTAGTTTAAAAGCTTAATTGCTTCTTTAAAGTACTAAGTTCTTGGTGGGGGAGGGGAATTAACATTTAAGCAATAGCAACTTAAAATACTCTTCTATAAAGCTGAAGATGGAATTACATTTTTTCTCTAGACTGTGAAAAATAGCCATAGAGAGAAAGTATTTTCTAACAATATTAAAAAATAAGCTTAAATTTTGGTTACCTGGGTCCAGCTATACTCAAAATAAAAACTACAAGATAGCATAATTATACAAGTAATGACACAGAAGTAGACTTATTGCAAAATTAATAACAATCAATTAAAACTATATATGGAAAGAGACCATACCACTACATATTTATCCCAGATCACATGTTCAAATATCCTTAATGACTAGAAGGAACAAACAAGCCATAGTTAAGATGACATCACAAAGGAAAATAGAAGTGGGTTCAAAAAGGAAATGGCAAATAATGAATAAAGAGCTTCAAAACCACAAAATGAATCACTTATCCAAAATCACTTTAGAAGTCTTTTCCATCATCAACAAAAAAAAAAAAGAAAAAAGTGATAAAACCATGAAAGATATACAATTGTCCCATGAAAACAAATATGGGACTCTTAAAAAGCACAGACAAGAGCTTTAGCAGAAATACATCGTTAGCTGATGTCAACAAGACGACAACAGCTTTTCTCAGCAGTGTATTGGTTTTTTCTGATGCCTTTAACAAATGTGCATGTTTTTGTTTTCCACTGACTTGTGTGCTTAATATAGGGCTTTTTCTAACTTTTCATCTTTTAACATTTTAGCTATAACCAGTATCATTAAAGGCGAGACTATGCAGAGATTTTCTTGAGTATTTTCACCTGCTCAGAGAAGGAATTTTTTGATCATGCTTTGACTTAGCGGTGACAGGCTACTTACTTGATGGCAAGTCAGAAATATTCCTGTTTCAAACTGTGATTTAAATTCATTCCCACTAATTGTTGCATTAGCAAGCTCAACAATTTGATATAACTTACACTCACCTTTTTTTTGCAGGAGAAGAGTCTCAAATCTATCACAATAGCACAGCTAGAAATGGTTACCTACAGATCAAGGGACTGCTTGCTATACTTTTATACTGATATTGTTAAGTGGTTCAACAGAGTCTCTGTGGTAATTAGATTCTGTCCCTCTCAAATAAAAACTGGGTTTCTAGAGGGGACCAAAAAGATATGCTCATTTCTTTTTATAATAAAATTGAAGAAGACACTGCATTTCATATTAAAAAAGACTCCTACTGGCAGGAGTTTCTTCTTGGAGATCAGCATTAATAGGGGACAATTATGTAAGTCACATAGACTGCGAATCAAAACAGAGAGATCAGACCATTTTTCATTTCTATATCATTTATCTGCATCACAAACCTTTCTTCACTTTAAATATAAATAAACTTGCCCCCTTTTTTTTTTTTTTGTCTTGTTAAATGAAGTGCAAAGTAGTGAAAAGGAAATGTTCATGGAGAAAAAAATTATCTTATGAAAATAAATGAGCAGGAGAGGAAACACACGGAAAGCTAAAGTATATGAGAGTAAAATCTGTGGTCTCATAAACATCCTGTAGTCTCCCTGCACAAACACATTCTGGTAATGGTTCATCAAATGCTTATGCGCATGAGGAATTCCTACTGGATATAATGATTCCTACATGAAAAGCACGTACCTCTCTGACAAGAAAACCGTCACTGAATTGAGATGTAATGCTTAAACATGGGGAAAAAAAAGAAAATAAACTTTGATATAAGTATTGGGTCAACATATTCAATAGATCTTTAGCAAGTGCCAAAGAACTGAAGTAGACTGAGCAAATAAAAATATAGAGGAAGACAAACACCATTAACTTGACTTGAACTCCATCTGCAGAGAGAATATTGTTAGCCTGGTTCTGACAGATTATGGGCAGATACATAGGGCTGTATCCAGTCCATCCCTAATTAACAGGCTTTAAAAGCTTCTCAGTTGAACCACTTCTCGTTGTTGTGACAAATACCTGAGTACATAATCTATTACGAAAAAAATCAATTGCTTTTAGAATCAGCTGAAGAAAACATTTCCTTCCTCAGTTGATATGTAAATTAGTTTTAGCCATAATGGACCTTAAATCACAGCTATATACAGAGAAACCATCTCACTTATGCAATATTTATCCCTATCTTTCTAAGGTTTTTCTGTGCTTTTTTCTTTATCAATGGTCAAGTGTTCTGATTTAATTCAGAGTATTTTTAATCTGAGTTTGGCATAAAATGTGTACTTTTGTAACAGTCAATTGCAATTAGTTTACCCATGCCTTAAAACTTTAAAGGCAGATGTTCAGTCTCATTTGCTTAATTCTGTGGGACTTTGTGTATCTAACCTAAGGGTCTTTTAAAATTATTAAGATACTGGGATGTATTCATTTTATTCATGGCAATTAGGTCACAGGCCAGACACCACAGCTCCAGAGCGCCAGAGTACAGTTGGCAGCTGTTTTGCAGCAGAGAGTGCTTTCCTTCCACTCCTGCATTGTATACCACACACATAAACAGCCTCCAAAATCAACAGGGTTGACTTTTCAGCTTGATTTTTGGGCAGTTCAATGGCACATCATGACTATGTAATTACCAGTATTCGACAGATGAATGCAATCACTAAATATCTCTCTCTGTTTCAGCGTACCTTCCATTGGATGGAGCAAGATGAAACAATATTTTGTGGGTTTCCACCCCTCCCCATATGAACTGAGCAAGCACCCTGTGGTGACAGCAGCTGCTGCTCTCTGATGTAATAGATACAGTCTTGGAAACACTGCTGGAGACAGGACTACATCTGTGGTCTCTAGAATTTTTACAGCCTCAAATGCACATTCCCTTTCTCTACCAAAGGGAATGATTCTGTTATGAGTCTTTTGAAAAACTGTTGCGCTGTCCTCCAAGAACAGATCACCTTTACATTTGCACCACGGCTGTGCTCACAATGAGGAACTGTATCAGTTCTGCTGTACTTTCAAGTGTTGAAGTGAGAACAGGATGCCAGGACCAGGTCCCTAAAAAATGCACTGCTCTGCATTTTATTAAAAATTGCCAAGGAGAAGATCTACCCAGGTGTTAAAGTGCAGAGTTTCATCTCAGACACGGGGTAGCTCCATCACAATGTTATTTGAGACACAGAACTGGAGCAACACACACCCACTGCCCTTGGAGCTCTCTCTCCAGCTTCTGTCTCAGGCATTTTCCAGGACTGGTTCCACTGTGTTGAATCACCTCCACCACTAGTCCTGTTATACAGTAACTTTATCTTTCATTTTCACCTGGTATCCTTAGCTTCCTTGATGACAAGTTTATCTTTCAAATTCCCCTACAATAAACAGTCTTCTGTATAAGCTTCCAGGCCTCGCCAAATCTTTAGTTTTCTTTGGAAGACTCCCAGGACACAAATAATGCTGAATGAGGAGCAGTGAAGTCTGTATTTACTGAAGGATATTATAAAAAACTGCACCTTGACTAAACATTCCAGAACTGGGGAAACAAATTGTACATATCCATGAAGCTGAATCTCTTTTTTAATATATATATTTTTTTATTGTATTTTCAAATGGTCACTTCACACATATTTCTCATAAAAAAGGGATTCCATTCCAAATGTTAGCTGGCTTCACCAAAATTATGTGGCTGCAAGATCCCAGAAACTGGTTTTGACAGTGTTAGTGAGCCCCCCAGCAGCACAATATAGACCTTAACTTCAGACTTGTTTGCTAATTTGGTCACTGTGACCAAAACACATTTCTTTTCCTCCCTTTGGGAAAGGGACTCATAAAGATGTGGTTTAAGAAACAGTGTAACCATTTTACAAAAATTACTCTTAAGTGTAAAAAACAGGGAAAGTAGTCTGTAAGGAAGAAAGGCAAAGGACACCAGAGAGACAAAAAAAAAAAAAATTAAAGACAGACAGACACTTGAAAATTTTCATTTGTCTTCACTCGACCGAAAGTACAGCATGAATAAACAACGTAAACTGTCTCAGCCATATTCTTACTGCATCTGCTGCAGTAAAGCAGCTTTGCCTCTCCTCCATGTGTGCTGCTGTTTACATAATCAATTCTGAGTCAGTTATTTAATGATGTGAAATACAAACATTTCTTTATCAATTCATTTTGCAAAATATTCTTCCTAATTAATCTCTCTCCAACACCACCTATTACTTTCTCTCTGTTTTTAACCACAAGTTTTCACAGCAAATGTTACAAGAGGATGACAAGGGCAATTATCACCAGAACAAAGCAAAACAAAGCTATGGTAATGAGAGGAACTGCAGTTCATTCACTGAGGTTCTGGCAGTGATGAAAGGAGTAAACTAAGCCTACCTTTATTTTATAGATAACAAAGCAATTACAGCATGTAAAGTAATACAGAGAAAATAATAATTTACAGGAAAACCAAGAGAACAGAAGACTGAAAAATACAAAGGAAACCACACTTGTATAAAAATAATTCACTGCATCAAAGTTATTATGAATAGGTGACATATAAGAAGTGTTGGGATGCACAGCAAATAAAACCATTTTTTCAAAAGGAAATACTGTTAATTGGGGGAAAACAAAACAAACCCCTAAAACTACAGAAACAGAACAAAACAAGACATAAGGAAAAAAAAAGTAAATTAAAAAAAAAAAACACAGGAAGAAACAGAAGTATTTTACTGAATCCTGCAAAGGGGTAGCATATTTTGTTATCATAAAATTTTTCCACACAAAGCAGAAGGTTGTCTGAGTAGGGGAAACACCATGATGCAGGCAGGGGCAGCCCATGTACACTGGGAGGAAAAGACAACTTTCAAATGGTGCACTCAGGGCACTTTGGCAGGTTGGTGAAGGTCATGATAAATTAGAAATATCATTGCACCTGTTCCATAGCTGACACTCAGGACCTGTCAGAAAGGTAAACTAAAATTGCTTCTTTCTTCCTGCTCCACAGTGCCTTCGAATGAAGTGCAGGAATGGAAAACTTCACAGTCTATGAGCTGGAAGGCTCAGATAGGGCTCATATGTTGCCCCTCCTGAAAACTGGCCACCCACAGGCACCTCCACCAGATGGAAATGCTGGCAGTAAAAATTGGTTACACATTCACATCATGTAATCTTGTCTTCTGATTTTAGCAATTTGGCCTGTCTTAGGAGCAGCAAGCAAATAAGTGAAAGCCTTAGTTAGGAAAAAGCTTCCCCATTAGAATTTCTCTCAGATGAATCTGAAAGCCATGAAACATGACACTAAAATCCAGCATTTCCTAGGCTCATGTTTTGGCAGCACAGAATGACTTAAAAGCAAATTAAGAACATGTAAAAAGAAATCTGAGGCTCAAACAGGATGAGTAACTGCCTCAGACTCCTGCAGTGAGTAACCAAGACAGCTTCAGGTCCTTCTTGTGCAGTCAATCTACTGTCCTGCTCTGCATCTGCTTCAAGTGTATTTGTGGCAACCTCTCTTAGATTTTCAATATCTGTTAAAATAAGACATAATTCCATTTCCTTCTTCTGGGTTAGAATTTCCCATCCTTGCCTACAAGGAATTTCCTAAGAGTTCAAAGCAGGTCAGTGGTACCTTCCTCAGCAGACAGATGCCACGGTTGTGTATCTTCCTTATTTCCCTGTCACACAGTTCAGCATGAGCAGCTATAGACTGGAAAGCAGCATTAACCCCGTGTGCTAGGCTAAGGAGCTGAGGCTTTAAGCAGTCCTCCAGTAGATTAGGAGCAGGAGTAAGTGCCAAGTGACCTGAGTTTCCACCCTCTTTCTGAACTTGTTTTATGGCACAGCATAATCTCTATGAGTCTCACTTCTCACACTTGAGAAAGTCAAATAATTACACCTCTGTACCTCACAGGGACTCTGTGAAGTTTAAATTAATAAAGTTTGCCAAGTGGTATGTAAGTGCAAAGAATTATTAAGGTCACTCAGCATCAAAAAGGGGACCAGAGTCCAAGGTTTTATGGCTCTTGGCCCCATATATAAAACACAAGACTTTCTGCTCAAGGAGGTGTGTTAAATAAATCCAGGGCTTCAGTTCTTTACTATTTAATATGTGAAATGTCTAGACAGCTGTTCATTCCAAAACTGGTTTCTACAAAACACATGCATCTTTACAAAGCAAAATTTTGGGGTTTTGGGCTGCCTAACTTCTCACTAAGAAATTTTCTGGCAGGTTAAGTAAGAATTTTCCTGCAGCAATTCTATCCCAAAAGAAAATTATTTTTTCTAAGACATTAAAAGAGAATAAACATGATGGGAAAAAAAGGATAATTCTTATAAGTAGATAATAGATGGAAGTTTGTTTTTATTTACAAATCATTTTAGGAATATACCTTTTTTTTTGTTTTTATTTTTAAGCTCAAAAAATGATGCTTTTTATTGGGTGGAAAGAAGAATGCAAGGTTTTTCTGTGTTTATGTTCGTGGAAGCACTTGATCTTAGGAAAAAAACCCAACACATTAACAATCCTTAACTTCAAATTATGCCATTATACAGAAGATTTAAACACAGTATAAATATGCCCTTAATAACGCCTTGGCCCATTCATTTGGGAGGCTCTCGGGGAAACACAAAGCACAGGACTAATTTGTCATTCAAACTGGCTCACAGCTAAGGGCAGGTGCTATAGGAAGCTTCAGTATTACACAACAAGATGATGGAATCAATTGTTGTTTCTATGCTTTCTCCTCCAGATACATTCAATGACAAGTAATTGTTCTCTGGAATATGGCTTAAGAATTGGTAAAAAGCTTGCTATTATCCCTTCCAGTCACACTAAGAACAAAGGTCTCCAAAACATATTCAGTTCATTCCTTTCCTTGGGCTGGGTAGAGGAGATAAATCC
The DNA here is from genome assembly GCA_013397865.1 of Struthidea cinerea. Lineage (NCBI taxonomy): Eukaryota > Metazoa > Chordata > Aves > Passeriformes > Corcoracidae > Struthidea > Struthidea cinerea. The sequence continues at coordinate 372,054 of VZTI01005478.1, forward strand.
TGAGTACACTTCAAAAAAAAAATCTCTCATTGACAATGGATAATATTTTAAAACAGTAACTCTCTGTAATATGTTCCCCATCCCACAGGAATCCAGTAAAATTTGCAAATGTCAGACACCCAGGATAAATTTTCTTCAGAGTAAATTGATTTCATATTTTAGCATTTCTGTTAAAGAAATAGGAAGCATACCTGGAAGTTCACAAATGAGATTCCCCTCAGAACTTCACCCAGACTCTGCAATATGCAAACCCAGGCTTTATTCTAACCTCCTTGACTGCCATGGAACAATACATGACAGTGATTTTAAAATAAATGACATCTTTTTTCTTCCCTTTGTTTGTTGGTTTGCTTGTTTGTTTCAGTGGGTGGGCCAGCATGAGGTTTGAGTGTTGCTTTCCCCAGCTCTCAATGGCATTCCCATTTACAGTTTTAATTTTGAAGTTATAAGGTCATAAAAATGAAAAAAGAGCTGAGATTGACATTAGAGAGGACAATGATATTTCTTCAGAATTTAAAGTTACAAAAGAAATCACACCAGTAATGTTAAAATATATGCAGACTTCTTAGATAAGACAGCTCATGAAAATTTCTGACATCACTGTGAGACCTAGATACTAAAACTAAGATTTAATTTTACATTCCTGTCATTGCCAAAATTATGGAATGTTGGAAGGGACCATAAAGATCATCTAGTCCCAACCCCACTGTGAAGGGCAGTGTCTCCCACTAGACCAGGTTGCTTTTAAAGTCTTACCCAACCTGGCCTTAAGCACTGCCAGGGCTGGGACATCCACAACCTCCCTGGGCAACCTGTTCCAGTGCCTCACCACCCTCACAGTAAAGCATTTCTTCCTAATATCTAGCCTCTTTCAATTCGTACCAATTACTCCTTGTGCTATCACTGCAGATCCTGATGAAGAGTCCCTCTCCATTTTCCCTGTGGGCCCCTTTCTGATACTGGGAGGTTGCTGGGAGGTCTCCACACAACCTTCTCTTCTCCAGGCTGAACAGCCCCAACTTTCCCAGCCTGGCTTTGTAGGGGAAGTGCTCCAGTCCTCTAAGCAACTTTGTGGACTTCTCTGGACTCGTTCCAACAGGTCCCTGTGTTCCAGGTGGGGCCTCACCAGAGAGGAGCAGAGGGGCAGAATCCCCTCCCTCCCCTGCTGCCCATGCTGATTGGATGCAGCCCAGGACTTCTGGGCTGGGATTGCTCATGGCTGGGTCATGTTGAGTTTTCCATCAACCATCCCCCCCAAGTCCTTCCCCACAGGGCTGCTCTCAGTCCCTTCTCTGCCCAGCCTGTAGATGTGTCTGGGATTGCCATGACCCAGGTGTAGTACATTGTGCTTTAATTTAATAAATTAAAAACCATAGCTAGTAAATATTTAAATAAAATACTCCATCTGGAAAACAATACTCTTACTAACACTATTGGGCTAAATGTTTACTTTAAAGAAAAATGCACAGAAATAAGGTTACCCTGGACCTTGCTCTTTCACTGAGAGTTTCATAAATGAATCAATAGCAGCTGTTGGAACACTTTAATTAATTTGAAAATGAGAATGTAAAAATGTACATGTTGGCTTAAACCAACTCTACTGGAAGGAAAATTTTGCCAGCGTTGTAGCCAGATTGTTTCTGCTGATGAAATATAAAGCTGTGCTACTTTTTATGAGGCTGGCAGGAAGGACAATAATTTAAAGTGAAAACTTACATCCATCTTTGAAACAAACAGAGTTTCTGATGAAGACAGCAGTTTGAATTTTTTTTAGCTTGCTAGAGTAAAATCATTAGATATCTAATATATTTCTGGTTATGAACAATAACCATTATTCAAAGGTTTAACTTCACATTTCTGTTCACTTTGTGACGCAGGTTGGAAGGTTCTCAACCATAAAACCTCCATAGCCCTCAGCCTTTCCCAACTGACAGTGGATTAACATATTTCCCATAATGTAGCTATCCCTTAAGAGGCAGAATGACCTGTTTCTGAAGCAGTGAGAGGGGAGTACCATTTAAGGTCTATCTGATTAACCAGATACTTTACAGTGAGTATTTTTGATCAGCTGCAGGGACGGAATGAAATTCAAAACTCCTTATTGTAAGTTTTTTTCTTCCTGAACTTCTCCAATTTCATCCCCAAACAGGTATATTTCAACTTTGCAAGGTGAATGTAAATTATTTTGATAATGTCACAATACAATAAAAGCTACATGCTTGAAATCAGCTTGGTGAAAATAAAAAGAAGTGCCACATACAGCAACGTCTGACATGTTGTGCTCATCACTCTATTAGTCCCAGGGAGACTGTATCTTTAAACGAGAAAGCGTTTCAGTTTCAGTGCATTGTCTGGTTCCTGTCTCCTTCCACATTCCATATGTCAGCTCTGTAACTATTACTTGAGCTAATCTAAAAGAAATAACCTACCTATACAGGAGAAGTCTGAACATTTAATGTGAGATTACATTTCTTCCTTTCCCTGTCAGGAGAGATAAGCAAAACCCAATACCCTGAGCAAAGAAACGATAATTCAAAGAGAAAGAAAATACTCTTGACATTTTAACAATAACAAGTTATTAATATAATTCACTTCAGTTGAAAGAAAGCAGAATACATTTACAATGCAACTGAATAAAGGTTAAGTGTATTTTGTGTTTTGCTCTGCATTAAATATAAATATCTGTCATATCAAATACTAGACTAGTTGTAAGCACCCTCTTAAAATCTATGTTTCTAGAAGAAAAGAAAGCAATTTAAAATACCATTTTTACAAATGACAAAATCCAAATCAGGCAAACCCCATATGGAATAGCTCAAGAAATCCAACATAGCTATTCTGAGCAGAGTTCTTCACACACTGGGAACATCACAATCTCTTTAATACAATTTGTGCTATTGAGATACAGTAGCCTTGCAGCATCTCACTTAGGGCCAGTTTCCCAAAATAAAGGAGTAAAAAGTAGACCTGTGTCTTCCTTTTCCTTGCTTGTTTCGTGTTATCCCTTCCATACTCCCCTCTATGAAAACCATATATTTTTATGTAAGTAAGCATTTAACCAATAAAAATAACATTGGAGATCTATTCATAAGAATTTTTAAAAGGTACATGCTGTATTATAAAAGTACCAAACATAACTAGTAACAAATCCAATGTCTTTCTCTCCCTCTTGTTAATTTATAAAAGCAGTCAGTCTGAAGAAAGCATTGATTTCTGAAGGAAGCGTAGGCTTCTCTACACTTGGGATCAAAGACTCAAGCTACCAGAACTGTCCACTTTCACTTTTTCAAGAGGCATCTTTGCTCTTTTCTGGGACACTTTCAAGTCAGCATCTGAAATGCCTTTTCTTTCCTATAAAGTGTAGGTCAAACATTGTCCCCTAAAGGGAAGAATCTCTGAAAGGAAAGGGAAGCAATGGGCTTTAGGCTGGCTTCCCACTACAGTTTCTTTTTTAAACTGACCACCAGTGGTAGGGCAGGTCTGTTCTAAAGCTAGGAGATACGGCCTGTCATCACAAGCAAGGGTCTCATTATTTTGAGAGAAAACACAAACAAACAATGAAAAACAAATGCTCTAACTTTTGGGGATTTTACACTATTCAGGATTTGGAGATACAACCCCCCACTTAGGGTACATACTCCAGCCAGTAAAGTTCTTCACAGCCAAGGACCAAAACCCACTTGCTACTATTTGCTTTACAATGGTCAGAAATATGCACAAGGTTGTTTACATAGATACCAGCTGCTGAATGTATGACCTTTGCTCCCTATACCCTAATCAGCCACTAACAAATGAGGGGACGTAACAGAATGAAGGGTATTTGTCAGTAGAATTTCTGTTTCTCTAGCATGCTTTCCTTCAAAAGCTCAAAAGGTAAAGCACTTGGCAGATGTGATGTGCAAAAATTGCTTTAGAGAAGGTGGGAACCCTCAGAGTTAGAAGAAGGACACACGAAAGATATTTGTGTGCAGAAGTGTTTGTTCTTCAGTTGAAAGGAATTAAATGAAGAAAGCTAAGGAAGGAAATAGACAACAGGGACAAAAGGATACAGAGGGGAAAGAAGAATTAAAATTTTAAAAGAGAGAGTTAATGAGAAGATCAGCTGCAAATTAATGCAGTATAAAATTATACAAAGGTAATTAGAAAAGCATGTTTAGTCTGAGAATGGAACCATGGTTTTTGCATTAGAAAGGTCATTCCAGCATCAGTAACAGATACACATGTTTACCTACTCTACTGCTATGAGAAAACACATCTTTACGATGAGATGAAGGTTATATTTAAGAAGGCAAGGAATGCAGCCAGATCTTGCAAAGGACAGATGTACCTTGTGTGCTGCAGCTCTAAGCAAAGTAGAAACTTGTAACTCTGATGGTATTTGCAAGGTTTTAGAAGTCACTAGCTCTGTTCAGAAAACATCTGCAGAAACCAGCTGCATATGGACAATGCCAAAGAGTAAAGAGGAAACAAGCCAGTAAATTTTTCCTTTTAAATCTGTGATGACAAGCTCAAAGGCTGCTGAACAGCAACTTTTTACTGGGAAAAAGACACATAAAACTTCTGCAATGAGAGTAAAAGTGGATGGTGGAATGAATACAGAAGTCTACTAACATGAAAGGAAAGTTACATATAAGCAAAGTAACTTCAGTGAGGAATGGAACGAGTCAATTAAAATAGACACCAACTTAGAGGAACGATCTTCAGCTCCATGTCTGCCTCTGCTACTTCCTCTGAAATAAAAAAACAAAGATTGAAAGCAAATCTAGTGTGCTTCCCTACTACAGAGGGACCACAGCCTCCCTGTAAGTACAGCAGCTTTCCTGCATGGATGGCACAGGAGTAGTAGAACAGCAGGAAGTTTGCAAGAGAAGGGAGTGCGAAAACTTCTGCTTATTCCTCACTCTTCAGGACACCTCCATTGGGAATGTCATCTGTACCTTTTTGACCTCAAAGTAGGTATTAAACTCTGCATTTGTTAAAAGCCCTATGACTAAAAAAATGATCAAACACTAACACATGTTAAGCAGTTGCAGCTGAGACAGCATATTTTCTTTCGGATTTGCTTACAAAGAGAATTTAAATAATATACAGCAAGCTGGCAGTTTAACTCTTGCCATGAAGATTAAGGGGACGACCTCAATTTCCCTCCCACTCATCTGAGACTCTGGCCTTTGGGCTAGTTAGCTCAGTCACAGTCATGCTGTGACACTGCTTTCAACTCCGCTGAGAGATTTTGGTTGGAAGAAAATAACTTTGGGAATAAAACAGTTCTTTAAAATCAGTAAATATAAGGCTCTAATTAAAATGTACTCCCTTAGTTATTGCAAATCAATAGATAGAGCTCTATTATGACTTCACAAGGAACTTTGAGCTCTAAGAAATTACTTATAAAACTGTTTTAAAATATTTTTTTCTTTTAAGAAGCATCTATAAAAGAATTCCAGAAACTGCGTTAATTAAAATATATTTGCTATTCACATAATTTACCAGTGTATGTTCTTAATATATTCAAGAAATATTTCCCTTCAAGTGCCTCACACTCAGTTCAAGACACATTTTGTGGAAAGTACAACACCATTCCAAAATCTATTAAAGCTAGTGTTTTGTTGAGTGGGAGAAGTAAAGTGGCAGTTAGTGTGCATAACTGGTGACAGGAAAGACACCCAAGAAAGATGTTTCTGACTCAGAAAATAGTTAAAGTGTTTCCTGCTTCTTCATCTACTCAACAGGTTAAAAGTTCTGAAGTAAGCCTGCTGTACCAAAGCAGGTTTATAAGTATTTTGAATGATAAAACTAAAAGTGACAGTAACAAAAAAAACACCTGGTAACTAGAGAAGAGCTACTACTAACTCCTGAGAGAATTATCAAGAAAAGTAATCACAATTTTGCCATTTTTCTTATACAGAAATAATGGGGGTGAGAGAACACGGAAAAAACAATGTTCACACTTTGATAAACTAAGGTTGTATTTAAAAATGCATTTTCCATTTTAGAACCTCTGCATACTTTTGTTTAAGGAGTGGCAAGAAATCCAGAATATGAAACTTATCTTGAGTCTCCATTGTCAAAACAACACATTTTCCTGAAAACACATTTATATGAAAGCTCTAAAGCTAACATTGAAACTCTGATATATCAAAGTTACATAAAAGAGGACAACATTTTTGCTACAAGTATAGCAGCTCACACTTGCTGAATCATGTTAATGATGTTCTTTTAAGGTCACAAGAGAAATCCAACCAGCTGTCTGCATTTTACATAAGGGTTAAATCAGTGTTATCAGATTATAGTAAAGAGAGTGGCACAGACCTGAGCACAGAACAGGAAAAAAATCTGTTTCTTATTGTAGTTCTTTGTAAACCATTTGTTGACTCTTGTTTGACAAGTTACCTCTAAGGCATGAAAGAGCTAAACCATGAATACTACAAGCTCTACAAGCTTGTAATTTTTTTTTGAATCTCCAAAAGCACAAACAATTATACTGAAATCGTCTCATAACACAGTAAAAATGTTCTACATGAGTCACTATCAACAAAGACAACACACTGCTACTAATGACTTTAACACTAACTAGTGTTGTGTATTATCATCATCAAGCACAGTGTCTTCTTATTTGCTAGGATATAGACGGCGTCAGTTCACCCAGAAAGGATTCAACAAAAACCTTCTGGGTTCTCCCAGGAAAACTGGGTGCACACTTTATTTTAGGGTGTATATTTTAGGGTGTTCTTACCAGGGTTGGAGTGTGATAACTCAGGCTAGCATGTCACTGCTAACTTCAAACCAGTCAATTGACAGCTGCACCAGGAAAATATTAACAGCTGGCCAAAAAAGTGAGCTGAAGACATGCCCTCCTAACACACACTGAACAAGAGCAAGCCTGTGCTTTGCCATGTAGTGTTACAGCTAAGCTCCCTGGAGATGGTTAATTTTAAATTAGGATGGTGTCTGCAAGAGATGCAGTGATGCTTCTGACTACTCCAAAAGTGTATCCTACAAGATCACACCAACTTAAAACAGTCACGACGGTGGACAATGTGTTTGCTTAATTTTAAGAAATGAAACAAAACAAAGGGCAGCTAAATCTTGGACATCAAAGAGTATGTAGATTTTAGTATCTGTGGGATACTACAATTGGCGGATACAATTGCTGGTACTTTCAGCAATAGGAAAGTTTCAGAACAGGGTAGTTTTGTGTAGGAGAGTAAGATAATAAGTAAGACAGTTGCAGTAATTAAAGTGGATTTGACATTTTACAGTATTTTCCCTATTCCAACTCAGCCTCAGCCTGTAATTTTTCCTTCTCATTTCTTTCACTTGATATCCACTTCCATGTCCCTTGTGGAACTGGAATAAAATAACAATGGGGCAATTATGGTTTTTTATACTGAACTTCAGAGCAACAGTTTCTACAAGGGAAAAAAAAAATCTATGTAAAAATTCACAAACTAAACTATTTGCAAAGGAAATTAAAATCTGCGGTGTACCTACAATACTGGGAGCAAGCTAAGTTGCCTCATGAAACATCGATGATTTCTGCAGTATCCTGTAGAGATAGCATCCATCAAAAGAGCCCTTTCAAACAGAAGACAAGTTTTACTGCATCCCTGAATGCTGGTAACATGCACACAGAGAAGGGTAACTAATATTAAGAATTTTATTTTATCCCTGAAGGTAGCAAGCAGTTTTAGCTGCAACAGCACTTATAAAATAATACCTATTTAAAGCAATTGTATATAATTTAACACATTCTAAATTCTCCTTTCAACTGTTAACTGCTACATTGAAATGAATAGTCCAGGTTTTTGTTTGTGTAGACATTCAAAATATAAATAATGTCTTTTTTTACCTCAAATAACTTTTTGTTTATTGTAAATGAGAGAAAACACACAATTTGTTGATTAATTAATAGCTATTTACACCCAGGAGACAGAATATTATGCACAGCCAAGGGGTTTGTTGCTGTTAGGATGGGGTGTGTTTTGTATTTGGTGGTGATTCTGACCTGAAAATTGAACTTGTACAAAAACCCATGAGGTTGTCCAAAGAATAGTAATTCCTTTTTCTATTTTGAGGCAGAAGGCTCATATTGCCCCTCTAGTATCAAGTTTTGCGTTCACAGAGTATAATAATCCTTAAATAATTTATAATGTCTCTTAGATACTCGACAGGTACAGTGTCTGAAGCTTCACTAATTTTTAGACAATTTACATAATTCAACATTCAACAGATAGCAACATAAGACAATTTAATACTCAGCCTGTGGGAACACAGTATGATAGCTGTGATGTTACAAAGAGCAGGCTTCCTATTGCTGTTACCTCAGGTCAGTATCTAGAGGGTGGTGAGAAGCCTTAACTTCATAAAATTTTGGTGCCTCAAAAAAGGACACTGAACAAAACCAGGGAAGAGTGATATGCCGCAGTGCAAATCCATGGGACAGAACTGTTTTGATGTTGCACGTAATTCTGGACCTGTGTGCAAAAAGACTAAGTGAGGAGGGGCAGAACAGGTGATCAGGAGTACACAATATCTGCCTAAGGACTTACTAAATAAACGAGGCCTCTTTAGTCTGGGAAAAAGTGGGGAAGCCTTTGCTAGGAGGGACTTACAAAGTATCATGCCACTTGGAGAAATGAAAGAATAGTCTTTGCCTAACCTTTGAGCTCCCAAGGACTGGCAAAGCAAATGACACAACCAACGTGGTGCCCGTGTCCCCTGCTCTTCTCCACTCATTACCCTCTCAAACGGGCTTTCATCACATGGGTTAAGCTTTGGAAACACTTGCCATGGGGCACTGTGACTTACAGGCATCCACGAAGCAACGGAACTACTTGATAGGAGAGTGTAAAGCCACCAGGCTATTAAATAAAAAGACAGACATCCCCAAGCAACAGGCTGCTGTAAGCTGAGACATTGTTTTGGAGGAGGTGTACTTACTGTGCTGCTACACCATGGTGCCCTCCATGTCCTGCAGGCACTTCGAGGCTTCTGCTCCCAAATCCTGGCCTGACTGACTTTTGTCTCAGCCTAGAAAAACTATTCACCTGATTTTACAGAATGAACTAGTCCTCTGCTGCATGCCCCGAGGTGTTGAGGCTGTTTATCGGGTATGATACAAGGCTGTTTACCCAACAGCTACAGTAACACGAATGAAGAGCACCACCAAACCTAGACAGGAGGTATTATCAAAAACATAATGTATTTTAATACATTTAATACATTTTAAGGAGTTCCTTTAAAATGCCTAAAATGCGTTGCATGAAAGAAACAATGCACAGCTTAAGAAGCCACAATGTCAAGATCCATCAGGAAGGAGAAAAAGAGAGAAAGGGAGAAAACGAGGAAGGAAAGTTGTGGGGGGAGGGGTGTGGAGAGATGAAAGGGTAGCTATAGAACCTGCTAGGTTAACTGAAAACCAAGCAAAAATCCAGAACATTTATGAAATACAAAAACCACCTACGAGGTCTCCTGTTCAAACCGACCAAGTTTCGGAGCCTTACCTGAACAAACCCCATAATGCTTGTTTTCTTGATATCTGATGAGTTGAACACTACAATTTATCAAAATTCTGAAGGACATATTCCCCTAAGTGCAAGGACTACGTCTACAAGAATTAAAATGACTAAAACAACCCCCACACTTAAAAAGAGAACGCTCTCTTATTCACGACTTACGAACTAGAAGTAAAGTGTTCAAAACGTGGAAAAATCAGCAAATAACTGATTTCCTGCTTTTCAAAACCAGCCCCAGTATTACAGAATTTCATATGTTGAAGTCACCAGTCAAAACAACTTCCTTAGCCAATTTTGGTCAAATTCCCAAGATATCTTATTATTCTTTCTTTCTCCAAGACAGTCATTTTGGAATCTGTCAATGACAGATGCTGTAACCATCCTTCAGACCTAGTTAAGCACTGTTAGTTATATGGATTTAATATATAACCTATTCAGAAGCAATGTGTTGAAAACATTCTTCCAAATCATTGGCCGCTAATGAAATATCAGCTCTTCCACATGATATTATATTATATTATGGTGCTGCTTCACCTCTTCACAATGTAATTCTCTGCTGAGAGATCAAGGATGCTGCCAATTCTGTGCCCTTTAATCAAATCTGAATGCTCAAATATTTCATCTGGCTTCTACTTGCTAGTCTGGCCTTGCACACGGTCCTATTTAACTCCTGTGTGGTTTCTATAAAGTCTGACAGGATGTCTTGGCATGATTACAGTTCCTATAAGAGCTGAAGTTATTTCTGTGGTATTAGAAAATGTGTTGTCAACCAGGAATTAACAAGCCAGCTAAGATAAAATAACTGTAATCCTGCACCTTCATTAAAACAGGATTCAAACTGTGATTATCAAAGAGAAGGAAATACGGGTTTGCAGCTAATGCCACAGCCGTATGCTGAAGGTTTCAGTTCCTGGTACTCTGAAAGATTTCTTGCTTGATCTGGAGCTGTGCCTCTCGGAGCCATGAGATTGCAAGCACTTGTTAAAGCATCTAGTCACATTTGCAGATCCTTCGAAAGGTCCTTGCACATCACTGACCCAATATTACACCAGCATGAAAGCTAGCATTTTAAAACTTCAACACATACATATCTGCACCTCCAGAAGACAGTCTACCTTGGAAACATAGACAGCTGTATGTCCTCACCACTTTTCAGCTGTAAATTTGGGATATCTTTGCTAAATCCATTTCATTGCAGTGTTCAGAAAATAGTTTTACCTAATGATTAGGGTGGTTCATTTATTTATGGTCCTAAGATATGACTGCTCCACACACCCATCCGTTAGCAAATGTAACTTCCTTTGTTTAGGAAAAAAAAGGCTAGGAAAAAAAGCTGGGTACAAAGCAAACAAAGCAGTTAACCATGGAAGTAAATCTTAAAGACTTATGAATGAAACAGGGAAAAAGAATGACAGTAACACCTATTAAAAGTTCTGAAAGAGACATCAAAGGCACCTGAACTGATTATGTGGATTGACTGAAAAATCAGAAAGGCAAACAGAGCTCCAAAGGCATTTTCAATTTTGGACCTATCTCTGGAGCTGTCAAAGAACTGAAGAAAGAATAACGAAAGAATGGATATTGAATGAAATCAAAATATGAAACATCCACTCTTTACTGAATTTTGTTTTCAAATTATTACAGTAAAAACTTCATTAATTTTTCCTCTTGGGCAAGGAGACACAACTACATTGTATACCCAAATTCTACTGCATTTTTTGTGAAAACAATGGGTAGTCTCTTTCTTGCTTAACATTTGTTAAAATAAGAAGCATTAGAATTACCAGTCAGATGACTAGTACCTAGTTGCTTCAATATAACTTAGGATACTCCTTTGAAAAAAAAAAAAGGAATTTTATGATTATATTATACAAATTCATTACATTTATTACATGAAACACTCTAAAATTCTTAAGGAAAATCAGCAGAGTTCCCAAAAAGCATTTTCCAAGAGGAAACTGAAGTTCTGTAGTAAAAGCAACTCAATCGGTTCTCCTTTCTATTTAATACCCAAGGCACAAAACATAATTCAGCTTTTAATTCCACACTAGAAGTATAATGTGCTGGTTTGGGCTATGATGGAGTTAATTTTCTTCACAGTGGCTGGTGTGGGGCTGTGTTTTGTACCTGTGCTGAACACAGAGTTGATAACACAGAGTTGTGTTTGTTATCGCTGAGCAGGGCGTACACAGAGCCAAGGCCTTTTCTGCTGTTTGTCCTGCCACGCTGGTGAGGAAGTTGGGGATGCACGGGAGGTTGAGAGGAGACACAGCTGGGACAGGTCACCCCAACTGACCAAAGGGATATTCCAGACCATATGGCATAGTGCCCAGTACATAAAGCTGGGGGGAAGAAAGAGAAAGGAGGGAACATTTTGGAGTGATGGCGTTTGTCTTCCCAAGCAAGTGTTACACATGATGGGGCCCTGCTCTCCTGGAGATGCCTGAACACCTGCCTGCCATGGGAAGCTGTGAAATAATTCCTTGTTTTGCTTTGCTTGTGTACATGGATTTTGTTTTCCTTATTAAACTGTCTATATCTCAACCCAGGAATTTCCCAGCATTTACCCTTCCCATTCTCTCCCCAGTCCCACCAGCAGGAGAGGGAGCGAGTGGCTGCCTGGGGCTTGGCTGCTGGCTGGGGCGAAACCATGACATATGGTTTCCACTAGAATGGTCATAACCCAATTAACAGAAAGTGACACTTCTGATTTTTCCCACTGATAAGGCCTGAGTGTAATTTCTCAGCGAGATAAGTGCCCTCACACTGAGGGTGGCAGAGCACCAGAACAGGCTGCCGAAGGTGGTCATGGAGCCTCCCTCTCTGGAGACATTCAAAACCCACCTGGATGTATCCCTGTGCAACCTGCCCTAGGTGACCCCGCCTTGACCCAGGGGGATGGACTGGATGATCTCCAGAGATTGCTTCTAACCCTAACAATTCTGTGATTCCACAATAATGCACGAATAAACCTCATTAAAAATTGGCATGTAAATATTCAAAGAAGGTGTGGCAGATGGTTTTATCCACTGACAACTCATTCCTATATTTTGCACTGAAGATCTGAACTCTGTATTACGTTAATGACTGCTTCAATAGTATGTAATCTTAAATTTTCACACTTTTAAAAAATCTTTCTGTCCATAATCAAGCACAAGCCTGTATTTGCTTTTTATTTAAAGAGGTAAGATCATATCTCTTGGTAAACAGAGTATATTGTTTTAATTTTGTTAACTGTATTTGAGTGTCTGCCTTACACAGTACCTTTCAGGCTATGAATATTCAAGAGATCTTCTGCTAAGCAATTTCAATTAATCTGTCTCTCATGTCATAACCAGAGAAACAGTTTGCATTTTTTACAGGAAATGGACAGAGTCCCAGATATACATTGCCTGCCAGAATTTACACTTATCACCGTTCAGAGAAGAAATTGTGCAGGATTTACTACCAATGTTACAATCAGGTTGCAATAAATGTTACTTTGAATTAGATGTGCTTTAATTTACCATGACTTTTGCATCTCTAAGCACCCTGTTGGAGTTCTGCTGTCAATATTAACTGAAGCACATGGTTCTTTTGTTACTCATTAATGGCCCCATTCAACAGAAATTTAATTTCCACAGCTGCCAAGCACTGCAGGTTCCTAAAGATGGGTACCCAAAGTGCCTAATCCTGGTGCAACTGATAGATTCTCCTTTGTAGAGAGTTAGAGCTTTCTTCAGCGTTGCCATACCATCTCGGATGGCCTTCCACAGCCTGCTCATCCAGATCCAAGGAGAAGAACCTTATGCAGGTAATGGATGGAACTGCTTCTGGAAGTGCTGACACACTTGTCCATTTTAAAAGGCATCCTCTGGACATTACAGGGCTTTCCAACTATTTCAGGTCAGAAGTGTTACACCAACTTGGAATGAAAATGTTAAACACAATGAAACTTGATGAAAGCACACTATATTGAGTGGCTGACAGCTAATAGGAAAGCACTGAAAATTCAATGCTTTCACTCTTCCATTTTGTCAAAGGCTATCAAAATTTGATTCTTACTGTTTCCACAACATGTTTCTTAAGATACAAGATTCTGACTTAACTGAAAATTCTCCAAAATTCAGAAAAAGCTGAACATCTTCTCACAGATACTTCATTTCCATAACCATTTTACCATTTCATGTTTCATAGTTAACCTGGGGATATGGTACTTGTTTCTGTATGCTAGGATTTCTAATGATGCAAGATATTTCTGCTAAATATAGGAGCTTAAGATAAAATCATTTATGATATTTGTTTCTCATGTAAGATAACCTTGACTAAAATCATCAAAACTTCAAAGAAAGCATTTTGATATAGCACTTGTCAAAGCATAGCTGTAGATATATCTCTTCATATCTTTTGCTTTGTCAGTCAAGAAGCTTATGCTGGGGTTAGAGACAGGCATTAAATACCAGATGAACATCATAATTTATGGAGATGGAATACTATGATTATTACTGAGTCCCTACAGATCCTATGGCTCACATGCATGAACACACAGACGCAGGGATGGCTTCAGTAACATGAATGCGACGGCAAGGAGTTGAGAAGGGTCCTTGCATGGAGTTCCACAAACAGCAGTTTATTGCTTGTGCTCATGAAGGGTTCTAGAGGCAAATGACCCCGAACACGTGACAGATTGATCTTAAATACAGGGGTGCGGCTAACACCAGGAGCCAACCAGGGAATCAGAACTGGGGTACATTACCATAACCGAACAGGTACCCTGGGAGAGGCTCCTTTCCCTCACCATAACCGAAGTCTTTGGCAGCAAAGACCCTCTTACAAGAGCTCTCTCTGTCTCCTGTACCACTGGCTAATCAGCCACCACATATGATAAAAGCAACACCACCAAGAGAGCCTTTCCAGACTCCCCAACCTGTTTTCTGCCTGTAAATATGTCTTGAGCCTATCATAAAATCACTGAATCATAGAATGGTTTGGGTTGGAAGGGACTTTAAATATCATGTCATTTCAGCATCCCTGCCATGTTCAAGAACACTTTCCACTAAACCAAGTTTCTCACAGCCCCATCCAACCTGGCCTTAAATACCTACAGGGATGGGACATACACAGCTTTTCTGTATTTTCTTTTTTTCACAGCTTTTTTCTGGGCCTGTTCTAGTGCCTCACCACTCTCCCAGTTGAGGAATACCTCTGGAGCAGGTAGCTCACTTTGCAAGCTGCAAACTGAGATGAAGCTTGAGATGCAGACTGAGCTCTGGGTGGGAGCCTGAACAAGAGGCCATGAACTGCCAACCATTTGGATAAAAGAGGGAATGAAGACAAGTGGTGCCAGCCAGGTGAATGGACATTGAGAGACACAGCAGGAGCAGAGGAGTCAAGAGAAAGACTTGTGTGTGGGTAGACTGTCAAAGTATAAAAGCCCAGGGACTGCTTTGTTGAGGGTCCCTCCTCAGAGGCACCAGCTCAGGATGTTTCTGTGTTACTGCACTGTGAACAAACTGCTTTATGGAATGAGACATGTGAGACTTTGCTATGACGAAATCTGGTCTGACGGTGTGAGTGGGGTGTGTGGGGAGCAAAGAGGGACCTGTCAGGTCACTGGAGCCACTCACTGTGAAGGGGCTTTGGTCCCATCAGTGAAAGTCTCTGGCCTTGGGAGTGTGACTGCCAGAGAGGCTCATGAATGGTCAGACTGGGAAGTTTCCTTAACATTCACAGTATAATATCTAATCTAATCCTACCGTCTTTTAGTTATCCCCTTGTTCTGTCTCTACACGCCCTTGTAAAGAGTCCTTCTCCAACTTCCCTGTAGATTCCTTTCAGGTACTGGGATGCTGCAATTAGGTATCTCAAAGTCTTCTCTTTTCCTGGCTAAGTGATCCCAGCTCCCTCGGCCTTTCCTCATTGGAGAGGTGCTCCATCCCTCCAATGAACTTGGTAGCACTCCTCTGGACTTGTTCCAGCAGGTCAGTGCCCTCCCTGTGCTGCTCCTTCCCTGACCCATATCCCTCAGGACTGTGCACTCCACCAGTGCATGATCACTGCAGCCCAGGCTGCCTCCCATCTTGATATCCCCAATTAGCTCACCTGTGTTGGTGACCAACAGACTCAGTAACAACACATCTAGTAGGGCTGTGTATTACCTGGGTCAGGAAGTTATTTTCCATGCATTCCAGGGTTTCCTGAACTGCCTACAGCTTGCTCTGATACTTTTCCAGCAGATATCAGGGTCGCTGAAGTCTCCCAGCAGGACAAGAGCCTGCGAGTGTGATCCTTCCTGTAGCTGGAGCAAGCAGGTCTCATCAATAGGCTACCCTTGGTCAGGGACCTGTAGTGACACCAACCACAACAAGGTTCCCTTTGTTGCCTCAGTCTCTGTTTCTTACCCACAGGCTTTTACCTGCTCATTGTTGTTGATCTTCAGTTCACAGGCAGTTCTTCAGAGATGGCTCATCACACTCAATCCACCTCTTCATTCAGGGGACAACCTCTCCATCTCTCTCCCCTGCCCCTCCTGAACAGCCTCTAGCCATAAATAGCTGCACTGCAGTCGGGATTCATCCCACCAGGATGTAATGGCAGCTAGGACATCACTGTCCAGCAGCACGGTGGCTTCCAGCTCCTCCTGTTTGTTCCCAACGCTGCATGCAGTGCTGTAGAGGCACTTCAGCTGGGCCACTGGCCATGCTGTCTTCCTACAGAAACACCATTTAATTCCTGTCAGATCATTCTCTGGTGTTCACCTATTGGCTCCTGTTACCTCAGGAGTCCCTGGCTCATCTCCATAAGACTGCAAGTGTGTCCAAGTGCAGTCAGCACTCTGTGACTTCAGAGTCAGCAGCACAGAGCCCTTGCTAGCACCCTGTCCCTCTAACCTTTGCCTCTCATCCCACAGCTGGCTGGGGACAAGTCTGATACTGTCCCTCTATCCCAACACATCTACCTCTGCAAGTGAGACACTCTAGCTCCCAAGCAAAAATGCTCCTCCCTCACTGAGTGCCATCTGATGCCAGCATGCCTGGTGCTGTGTAAGCCTTTCCATTGTCAAAGAACCCAAAATTTTTGCAGTGACACCAGCCATGGAGCCATATATCAATAGACTCAATCTGTCTGTTTCTTCCAATGTTGCTGTCTTCAACTGGAAGAATAGAGGAGAATATAACTTGTGCCCCAGAATCCCTTACCCACTACCCCAAGACCCTGAAGTGGTGTTTGGTTACCCTCAGACTTTGTGCTGCCACTTCATCACTCCCTCCATGGAAGATCACTAAAAGGTAGTAGTCCAACACACAGCAATTTTCAACCTGTTGTCTGCAAGTGTTTTACAGACCTTGACTACCTTAAGGAGGGAGAATCTGCAGTACAAATGTTTTATTTCCATGCTAATAATTAACAGAGAAAAGCCCTATTTTTTTTCTCAAAATGCCAAGCTATCAACATCATCAGGATGGCATGCAGGGCTTCTATTTATCTCTGAGATAGGAATTATACAATTTTTTGCCTGCTGCAATTTTGATTTTCTCTTTTTTCTAGACATATGCAGCATTCCAATAGCTTTGTAAAGTCATGCCAAGAATGTACATTCAGATAATTGCAGCATTAAAATTATTGGCTATAGAATAAAACCTTAAAGAGATAAAATATATCAAAATAAACTAAATAGAAGTTAAATACACCAGAGACTGTGATTCTTAGCCAGCATGAAAATTCATTATATTTAGTGGGACTGCTTGTAAGCTCCAGGACTGGTCTTCAAAATTTCCAGAATCTACAACGTTAGTCTGCAGATCACAGAAAGCGTGACTCTACAGTCTTTGCAATTAACATGAATAAAAGGTTAGCAACACTGGATATATTTTTTTAATTCAAGTATAGCAAAAATCAATATAATTTAACAGCAAATTGCTGTTAAGCTTCATGTTAACTCAATATGTAGGTGTGTTTTCTTCAAGCTGTGTTTTGATTTCCTTGGGTAAGCCCTACATGTCATAGTTACAGACTTTTAATTAAAACTAAATTCAGCTGTAGGAAAACAAAGTGTGGACTATCTACCATCAAGTTTCAAACAGGGAGTCCTTATAGCACCAGAAAACATACCTACCTTTGCCATTTTCTTTACATTTTCTGGTGTAGCACCTGGCCCAATATAATCTCAATTGCATATGTACAGAAAGACATTTTGCTATTGGTAATAGTTGTTAACGCTTTTTGTTTCCCACTCTCAGAAGGGTTCATACAACATACTTTACACTGTCCCAATGGTTTTTTATACTGGATTATAGAATCACAAAATATCTCAAGTTGGAAGAGACCCATTAGGGTCAGCAAGTCCAACTCCCTGCTCTTCACGGGGCTACTCAAAATTAAAGGAGTTTTAATAGGAGGATCATCCGGATGGTGCTTGAACTCTGTCAGATCTCTGACAACTTCCCTGGGTAGATTGTTCCAGTGACTGACCACTCTTTGGGTCCAGAACCCTTCTCTCTCCAAGTTCCCCTCTATCATCAAGGAAGTCCACAGCTCCTCCTAATTCAGAATCATCATCAAAGTAACTTAATGTACATTTGACTCCTGCATCCAGATAATTTATAAAAATACTAACAAGCACTGGCCATAAAATTGAGCCCTGTGGAATGACGATCAATTATTTCTTGATTTTTCCATCCATTTTAAGTTTTGCTTGCTGCACCTCTATTTAGGTTGCTTTCTTGCTTTGTGGATTAAAAAAAAAAATCTTTAAACATTTGTGAAACATTTTCAAATTAAACACAAACTTACATAAGATAATTCTGATTCCACAGAATCCTTTTTATTTAGGATAAAATTTCAAGAAAAAGCAATTAAATGCTCAAAAGTGGTCACTGTTCTACCCAAAATCCAGTTCAAATTAGCAGTCACTTGCATTGCATGGTAGGTATACAGAACAACTGTTTTGCAGAAAAATTTAAAAAAGCAGAGTGAAGAAGTTTTCATTCATTCTTCTGTGGATCAAGTATACCAGGTAATGCATCTATGAAAATGAACATAAAGATCACCAGACCTTTAATATCAAAATCCATAATAACACCCAAGTCATGTACTCCAGTGTTTCAGTGGCCTTCCCATTGGAAAGGTTTTTTACTCATTTCTACATTGATCTTTTTTCCTACTTGCAATCTGAGCTAATTAGCACTCTCCTCTCCACTGAAGGGAGAACAAGTAATTCTTTTCCTTTTAGCAAACACCCCTCTAATTATATCAGTAATTGGCTCTCTCTGTTTTCCTAACCTTTTCTTGAAGATAAACATTTACAGAACTTTCAATTCTTTCTTGCAGGTCACACTTGCTCCCACACTGTCCTTTTCTGGATTCACCTCAATTTATATATGATTCTCCTTACATGCCCAAACCCACATGTTCCTCTGGTAGGAGATCACACATGTTACTCAGGAAGCAATACTGTTACCCATTCATGTTTCTCTTGTATGAGATAATAACTAAATTTTCCTTAACAGCACCCACATTGTACTTGTGGAGTTTGCTAGCTTGTCCTCTCTTGAGTTTCATATTAATTTTTCCCTAGACCACTTTATAATATTTTTTCTCCTACAGTTAGTCACCTCCAAATGTAAATAAGTTTTCAATTTCCATTAAAATCTGAACAGCCTTAGACCCCTTATGGAACCACAAAAGATACATATACCCATTTCAACAGGTAATTTGTGGTGACAGATTCTCTAAATGCTGCTACTTGCCTCTGCAATATTTTCAATTGAGACAGTATTTCATTCTTTACCCTTTTAGGGTACTATATCAACCAGTGTCAAAATCTGGTGTCATTTAGTGTACCTCCCCTATCCAAGCGTCTTTTCACCTTGCTATAACTTGTTTTCACTTCTTTTGTTCTCAATAAATCCAGGCTAGTTATTACTCTGTTCCTCGTTATCTTTCGAAAGCTCAGTCTTGGAACTGAACTAGCTCATTAGTCCATGTTTCCTGGATCTCCTGTTTCTACATAACAGTTAGTACTGGGCACTAGGCTAGCCATTTTTCTAGCACTCCTGTCACACAGCAGTCCTCCATCATTTCTCAAAGGCAACTTCCAACCACTCTGAAATTGCTTAGGCCATGTCACTAAGCATACCACTATGAAGTTTATCTGACCAGACAATTTGAAAACATCTAGTTTATCTAAGTGGTCTCTTACCTGTCTTTTCCAGCGTTCAGCCTGAAACCTTTGTCACTGGTATTGTGTTAGCCATGTGCTTCTGACTGACCTTTTGTGAAGCCTAAATGTAACCAGGCTTGTATATCATGGGATGGTTTGAGAAAGGGAAAGGGTTTCCTTTTCCCTTCAATTTCCTTTTGCCAGTAATAGTTTTGTGGAACTTATAATTAACTGACTTTTAAATGCTTACCTTTTACCCTTGACATTTCCTGCTACTTAACCCCATTTTGTACTTTGACTTTCCAACTTTGTTACTACATATTCATATTATACGTCTTTTCCATCAGACTGTCAACTAGAAAACCAAGTTTGCATTTTGTGTTCAGTCACTCCTCGAAGTCAGTAAAGCTGCCATGACTTCAGCTTATTTACTCTACCTAGCTGTCCTAATCTACCCAGTTTTCTTCCTGTGTAACCTTAAGTAACAATTCTGAGAGCTCATTGAAATCTGTTTTCTGGAAGTTCATCAACTTTTTTTTGCTTTCTTCTTCTTCTCTTCCCAAAGATCACAAAATCTTATTTCAGTTTCAGTCATTTTCAGTTGAAAACCTCAGAGAGTTTCATCTTTGATTTTCCTCTCTACTTGTTGCATCCCTCTCTACTTGTTCTTTAGCAAAAGAAAACTTTCACCTGTCAGTTCCTGTATTCTGTTGGACAGCCTGGGTCTTCACTTGGATTTGTTATGATTTTCCATTGAACACAGGTTTTTCACATGGCGCTTTCTACGTTTTGTTTGTCTTGTACTCAGGGCAGACATATTGTCTTCTTCATGTTAGAGATCTCACTTTTTTTTGCCTGAGCAGAATATACACAGGAATACTAGCATTCCAGTAATGAGTAATGCCACAAAGCCCATTATACTAATTAAACAATGTTTCTAAATGTGTATTAAGATTTGCAGCTTCTCTTGCTTATAACCTATATTGTTTCACTTATGTGCTGACGTGCAAGATTTTATTTCTTACTTTTATTAGCTTTCGTGAATGAATTTACTTAGTTTTGCTGTCTTATCTAAAGACCATTTATGATCATCCACTGTTTCTTCTCACATCCTGCTTCTTGATCTTCACTCAAGCAGTATGTCAAAGTGCAGAAGTGGTTTCTCCTTATGTTTAGGTAAATCCATTCTTGTCCAGTAGCCCATAAGTATCACTGCAAGAAGTTTTATACTTATCTTTGAAAAATGCCAGTGCAATCAATGTTTCTCAAACATCTGAGTTCAAATTACATTGGGTGTAAGGGGTGGGGGGTTTGTGCTTCATTTTTTAAACAAGGCCAGGAGAATTTAAAGGAACATTTCTGTTTATCTTTCCAGTAAACATAAGTAAGCATTGAAGCTTAGTTCTCTATTCAGCTATAAGAAGGTGCTCTAGAAGCTCTTTTTTTTTTTACTAAATTCAGTAAAATCTGAGAATAATCCTCCTCTTTGATTTGATCGTTCCACAGTTGCCTATTTCATGACTTGTTAAGCCTTCTTTGAAGCAGCTGGTTTCTGAGATCCTTGGATACAGTGTATTAGAGTAGCCAGGACCCTGACACAGAAACCTGAACAATTCGTTTCTGATGCTTTTTAGCTGTTTTTGTCGATTTTTTCACTAGGGGCCCATCTGTTGCTCTTAAGAGTGCATACCAAGTAATTAATTATTGTACATTCATCAGTTTTCAGACAGGATGCTGAAGAACTCAAGTAGTGAGCGGATGAATACCTAAGTACTATTATTCTGATATGCACACAAGGAAACTCCACTTCACCAAAGACTGGCAGCTATGCACCAACAGAGCTGATAGCACTACCCAGGTCCCAGTGACAGGAGGGGTAAGTGATAGGCACTCTACAAACCAGCAGTGCAGGAAGAAACCAAGACACGCACATGAAAAGCAGTTGAGACTGCAGGAAACACGGATGAAAACATCAAGTACTGGATATGATTACCCTAAATCACGCGAGAGTCTTTTACCAAATGAACCAACATCCCAAGGTATTTCAAAGTCCCTAAAGCACAGGACAGATGTCAACATCTGCACTGCTGAAATGATCAAAGTATTTGATTAAGATGACAGGGATGACAATGAAGAATAAGAACAAGAAGCAAACTGCTTCAGAGAACACTGGGTGCTGTAAAATCTCCGCATCCTAATTGAAATTATAAAATCTGCACTTCTCTGACAGTTCTAGAAGAGCATACAAAAATTGTTTACTATGAATGTTACTACATCACAGATTTAACTAAAACCCAAACATATCAATGTTTCCTGCAAAAACTGAACATCAGTGACCTCTTAATGTATCCCTTTCTACCTTATCTTAAGAAAACTATAGTTCTAGATTGGTGCCTATGACTCTTGCATGAAGTCTGTTTTTTCTGAATTCCTCTTTTAACCTGATTTACACATTGTGTTGGGCCAAACAACACCGGAACAACACAGGCTCAGCAGCTGAAAAATTTTAAAACCAAAAGGTTTGCTTTTTCCCATAAAATTTTTAAAGCCAGTACACTTTCAAGAACAAGCAGTAACAGATGTTACAGATGATAGGAGAAGAAATCTTTGTCCAAGGAAGCACAAGAATAGTTCTGTGACAAAATCCAGTTCATGTGTCTACCATCAAAACTAGACGATTAAGTTTTAAGAGAGTGTTTTCAGAAGTCTTATGAGCTGTTTTATGTATTGCTCTTTGTGCTTCATTCCTTCTCCCCAGCCCAAGATTTTACCCCTAGAATGCCTGTGAAGAAAAAAAAACTCTTTTGCTTTTTAAAAACACTGAATAACTTATTCTGTACTTATGTGCTATTATTTGTATTGCTAATTGGTTTCTCTGTTAAAATAATCAGGATGGTGTTTAACTGAGAGCAGTAGCAACGGCCAGCCTGAATGGAAAAACTCCGTGGTGGAGTTGATAAAGCATAAACAGGGGTAGGAAGCACCCCGTGTAAAGGACCTGGTGTCAATTAATACCAGGTATAACTGCCTGTGCTGAGGAATGGACATGTGAGCTTCATCTGGACCTTGCACAATTAACACAGGGAGCAAAATTGGTCTTATCTACGTTTTCAAGAAATACAGAACATCAGGTTTCCCAGCATAAGCTGACTGAATTGGTATTAAACTCCATGTTCAGTAATTATCACATTAATTAAAAGATGTAATGGGCAGTGGCATGTACCCTAGAGAATTCAAGGGGAAGACAAGATTAGGGACTGGAGCCTCTCAGACACTGAAATTGAGTAAGAGACAGTGTCTAACCTCTAAGGAACTTCCATGTTCTTTGAATGGGACAGTTGCTACTTTCCAGAAATGTAACTCAAAATTTTCAAATGGGCTGTAAATATGAATTCTCAAAAACTCGGGCTCTTAAACTTTTTATCTCAAAGGAATTATCTCGGTAGCCACAGCACATTTCATAAAAAATCTCAGGTAAATAAAACTCTTCTTTATTCTAGAATTTGCAGACACTCTTACCACAGCCTATAATTTGCATGACAGATCTTCTCGTGTTGATGAGAAACAAATCAAGCCTGCAAGTTTCTCTTTCGCTGCCAGTTATTGTCGAGAGCAAAATTTTGTTCTACTGCTCTTAAACTAAAACTGCCCTTCACTCTACCAATTTCTTAATTGTATGAGAGCTCAATGCAAACCACAGAATGAAAAACAGAGACCAACAGGTAAGCTCTGTGGTGCAACCCAAACTGGAGAATGTCCACCCACCTTCTTGCGACCTGTAAGCAATTCCTTATAAAAATGGGGGAGATAAATAATAAAAAATGTAGGATTTTAGGATTTTCTTTAGGTGCTCTTTTCTGTAAATTCAGCTTCACTGGAGTTATACCTCTGAACTGTAGGAGGAAGTACCAATTGAGGGCAAATGCTCACTGAACTCCAGGGACATTGCGGAAGAACTGCTGTGCAGCAGGTCTGCAAGGTTTTCATGATCTCTGTGTGGATTGTCATCACCATCATGTCTATTGTCTCTTAGTAACAACTCCTACAGGCAGGTAAGAGCTGAGTGACGATAGCCAGGCCGCCCACTCTGGTCACCAGGCTAACAAATACCACCAGCTCGTAGCACAAGAGTACCACGCAGGAGAGTTTCCAATTCCAGCTGGAATTGCTCTGTCAGTACAGAGCAACTTCCTCGGAAAAGAACAGGTAAATTACCCATATACTCTAGATCATTGCATCAGCCCTTTTTTGAGTTTTTTATTTTGACAATACAGGATGCTTCCCAGTTGAGAATGGGTTTCCTTAGCATCATACAACAAATAGTAATCTGACTTTTCCATCAGTTTTGTGACCGTAAATTAAATTAGTTCATGTCATTGTTCAGAGTTTAAAATGTTTCCTTGTGAAATAATTAAATCTTTTTCTTTAAAAAAAATTAATGACATTTTAAATCATTTTATGTCCCAGGGAAGCTGGGATCTATTTTTGTGAGAAGTCTTTTATTAATTATGGCCAAAGACACTTCAAAACTTGTTTAACTTTAAAAAAAACCCAAACCCAAATACAGATGATTGACCTCCATGAAGTTCAAACTGAGCAAGGTAAATCTTGATAAAAATGTCAGTAGGAATTAATTTATCAGTGGGCAAAAAAATACATAATGTGGTAGAGCCTACGTGATTAGGGAGTAGAATGTTTCCCCCACTTGAGATTTTAAATCTGTATCATTGAGTCTTTCAGGAAGGGAAAATATTTCTTTGTTCATACTATCTCACTTGGTATTTTCCTTCCAGGAAAAAAAGGTTTGCAATTTCCTTAGGGAAAAAAAAAAGAAGAGGAAAGAAAAAAAAAAATAAGAGTGCATAGTGATAGTAATCCTACTGAGAATTGCTGATTAAGAGTTTTCCTTGAAATAGATTTTAATTTAGATATCTAGAGGAGTTTTTGTGAAATCCACTTCAAATCTGATATCCATATCTCAAAAAAGAAGCAATTTTGATGGAGCCTGAAATTGCAAAGATTTTAATTTCAACCCATTAGACAATAATGCTATAATTTATCCTGTCATTCCAAATCTACTTTAAAAGGTGCAATCTTCACATGTAGCCCTTCTTGTTCTGTCAAAATTACCAGTGTGAAATTAGAAGGAAAAGTGTTGTCACCATGACAATAATTTGACATCTTACTGTACAGTGGTCTGGATAAGTGACTCAGCCTGAGTGAGCAACACAAGCATAATGGAATATCCTGCCATGTTTGCACACATGCAGTGCTTATCCAGCTCCAACAGATAAACAAACCATTTTACAAGATGTCAAACTACAGTTGCAGTGACATTTTGCTTTCTAAAGAACTTCCTCACCAAGAGTGTAACAGAAGGGGAGTAACACTCGAGTCACAACTCTCCTGGTGACATGTAATTGAAGCAGTCCATACACACTTGAGCCCTCATTCTGGGCACAGTTGTAAGTTGTATTCTCCCAGGCATCTCATCTGACGTCAGGTTTCCCAGTAGCTCAGTCCTCCTTCTCGAGGCTGAATGACGTCAGGTGCTGCCAATCGACCCTTAAAGATGCACAGACAGACACGGAAGTGAAGCGATTCCCTTCGTGATAGAAGGAAATCTTGCAAAGGAGCTGCGCTTCCAGGCAAGCAGAAACCAGCAGAGATATGGCTAAGGTCACTGGCACCTAGTAGAGGATGCAAAACCAGGACAATCCCACCAGCATCCATCAGACTTGCCTGAGAAGAACAAAGCAAGGCAACAACTGCGAGGGGACTTTACCACTACTGCAGTGTGACTGACAATTTGCTTACCAGCCTTGTCTTATGGTATCACCTGGATGATAAATGTGAAGTTCAAGTTACAGACACATCCATCAATGGTGGCACCCCAAACTATCAGTGAGGGACCACTGGAAATATGGCTGATAACCAGCCTCTGCTCTCTTCCTGCCTTCCACAGACAGAGGAGGAAAACAGTGTAGAACAAGGACAACTAATTTTATCAGGCTGCTTTAGGCCCGGATGCATTCTGTCTGTCTAAGTGCTTAATGAAGGCACTAAATCATCCTAGTTTTCCTCTGGAGTCAATACAGGAAAACAATGGGCAGAATTACCTGCTATATTAAAGGCATACCCAAGGGCAACAAGACACCTATTGTCAGTATCTTGGGCAAGAAAGAACTGATTGGGCCAAAAGCCCTTACTGCCTACTTCAAGAAAGTAATACAGTATTCAGTTTATTAATTAGTGACCTACACAATCATGAATTTAAACATATTCTTCAGGGTCTCTTCAACTCAGAAATAGCTAAAAAGGAGATGAAACAGTTTAATATTATTATGAGTATTCCAGCTACATGTATGGGATGGACATAGTTTAAGGTTACTGGAAAGACAAAGGAACATTTTGTGCATTTGCAGGTACAGTTCATTTGAATGTGCCTCTATCAAATTGAGTTTCTTACTATGAAAACCTTGAATTTTGTATTTGTGTTTCCAATTAGATTTTGTCTAATATGTGTTCTAATATTTCAATAAATTAAATTTCCACTTTAATTGTTACAATTTTAGAAGTAGGGCATTTGACCATAATCTTAACAGTAAATTGACTATGATGTATACATTAAGCAGAGTAAGTGAGCAGTCTTTTGGAATCATGTGGGTTTGTTATGTGTAATACATAAGCAGATTAGAATAGCTGAATACACAACAGAACATTCAATGCAATGTCCTGACAATACGATTTCTGCTCAAATAATTTTTTTGTGGAAAACGCTGCGTAAGCAGAATTACATTAGAAAGTCATTTCAGGAGCAAGAAAAAACGCTTACTAAAACTATGCAATGCCACAACAGATACAGTCACCTGGAACCTTAAAATGAGGAAAAACTGTAATTTCTCAGCCTTGGGAACGATTCACACAAAAAAAAAAAAACTTCTCACAGTACTTTCTGGGAACCGTGATTGGCAGTATTCTTGTGTAAAGTTAGTGTAACCTTGGAAATGTCTCTGGGTGTTAATTATTATAAAGAGCAATCCCAAAAAAAAAAAAAAAAAAAAGACAAAGAAGTGTAAGCACATATTTCTTTAAGAAAGGTGTCCTTGATCTTTTTACTTCAGCTGAATTTCATATGAGCTTCCTTCCAGATTTTCTTTGCACTTGACAAAGTGGAAAATTATCCTTTTTGACCTCCATTGTAGGTACTTTTAAAGGAGATAAAAGAGTTTTGACAATATGGCTGCTCATTCTCCCAAACAAATTGTACCACTTCCTTCCACTGGCCCTGCTACACCCCTGTGAGGAGGTGCAGGGGTTAGGCTCATGCAACATTGCCATCTGGTGATGAAGTGCTTTCATTACTCTGTGAGCATGTTAGACAGCGCTTTACAGAAAGAACACTGGGCAAGATGGCTGCTTTTCTCACCCATGACTGACCACCTTTGAATCGCAGAAGGCAAGATAAGGCATTAGAGAAAAACGGGCAATGTCCCTTTAAAAAGGTACTTTCTTGTATACAGTTCTTATCCTGCACTACAAGAAATTGCTCTGTGCTCTCACGCTGTGAGAAGCTCCAGCTGCATCTGTTGCATTGTGCATCCAAGTAAACGATGGAAAACGTTCTGCTGGTTTTAAACTAATTAACACAATTTGCATTAGTGTTTTAGTGACATAGGGAAGAATGGAAAAGAGAAAGTACTATCTTAAGAATCAGAATTCCCGTTTAAAAAAAAAAAAAGTGATTGTTGTTATTGCACTAGAATGATTGATAGAGACCTGAAAAGCAAGAAATTGCTTGCTTTTGGGTTTTTTTTAAATCCCAAAAGAATCAATGTTTGTAAAGTTCGTAACTTGATATTATTAGGCAACTGTACAGAAAAATAAAAACGTGACATTAACTTTTTTGCCTCTACATAAGTCACTAGAAATAAGGGTCAATGATCCCCATCAACAGCTTGTCAAGCCTGCAGCATCACTTGTTACGTCCATGGAACAGTACACAAAAGTGATAACAGGTATGCAGATGTATGCATACAGTACAAAACTCCTTTTAAAAATAAATGACAAAAATGTGTATAGTCATGCAAAAAAGCATTTGAGTTTTAATTTCTGAGGTAAGATTAGGCTTTAGGTTTGTGTCTGCCAGTGTCCCAGTAATACTGCAGCAATTCCAGCTAATTTTGATGGCAAGCTAGAATTCAGAAATAATCAAACTCATGCAAATGAAAATCTTCTGAAGGAAAGACATGGCTTTTCCACCATTTATATGTTTTTTTCTGGACAGACAACCAGCTAGGATACCAGCAGGGACCAGTTGTCATCACCCTACACACTGAAAAGAGCACGAGTGAGTGCAGTGAGGGAGGGAGAAACAATTGTGGTCAGGGTGAGCTTAGGAGAGAGATTCTCAGGTTACTTCCAGCTGATCACAGCTGTGGAACATAGGAAAGAAAGAACAATTTTTTACCGAATTCTAGCTAAGGAACAAGAGATACCTGGAGAAATGAACCAGTTGAAGTTACAGAACCTTCTAATGAAGGAAATGGAGAGCTTCTTTTATGGTCTGGTACAAAAAAATCTGTTTACACCAGCCAGTGTAAAAAAATCCTCCCTGGTGTACTTGTAAATAGTACCTTAATTCACCTTTATTTAAAATCACATGAAAATGTACATACTGAAAAGATAGTGGAGAACTTGCCCTGCACCTTCGTGACATAGACATCACAAGCAGACCTTAGAAGCTTGATATCTTATGTCAGAACCATGGGGAATTGAAGTCAAGCCACTGCAGGAACATAAGGTTCTCTTGTTGCATTGTCATTTTATTGGTTTTAGAATTATAACAGCATATTACCAAAGTAATTCAAAAGGATAAATTAGGGTTCAGAGGCCACAAAACTGACACTGAGACCAAGCCCACTGCTGCTAAATATCAGGTTTGCCTGGGCCACAGAATACTACAGACAGCCTATGCAGGAAAACTAGGGAAAAATATTGTGAAAGGGAAGTTCCTCAAAAGATTTCTAGTCTCCATTCTGTGGGATGAAATAAGGGCCATATTAAGGTAACACAGCAGCTTTCTTGGGAGCTGTAGGGCAACTTTGGGTACCACCAAACCTGAAAGGAAAGCATCTGTTTGTTGCTTCTTTGCCTTTGACAGCTATGGCAATAAGAGGATGCTTTTTCCCTCCTTTTAGGGCACAGGAGAAAGTGAGAAGACTCATGTTTGCTCTTTTCACTGCAACTGCAGATCTTTGCTGATCTGGCCGCATTTTGACCCTCTATCTACAGTAGCTTTTGTGTATGTCCAGGTACTGCTGTTTCTCCTGAAAGCAGAGTCACTAACAGAAGCTTATGGAAAGTTATGTTAGTAAATTAACTTCAGATGGAGACATCTCTGCTTTTTGATGAGCAGATCTAAATAGGGGAAATAAATACCATGGATTTAGTTCTCGATTCATTTGTATATACAATTATTCCATTTGTTCAGGCACATTCTGAATCAGTAATCTGTGGACTTAATCAAAAAGCTGGAAATGGGAACAGCAAACTTCTTTGTTTGTGATGTTTGGAAGCACTGTTACAGAGGGACTGACACAGGCACATGCCAGGCACAATACTTCTGCTTTTTTCTTCTCGGCTTTGTCATCCCACCTTAAAGCCAAGAAAGGAAGGGGAACAAAAACAACAATGGAAAAAATCCCAAGCAATCTGCTGCATGAAAAAGTAACAAAGAAAAAAAAAAAGTGTGTATTTTTGGGTTTTTTTTTTTTAAATATGATGACATTAATTCTCAGGGAATTCTCTGAGTAAAGAGTTCCTTTAAAAGTCAACACATCTCAAGTACAGATCCCAGAGGAAGCGACATTTCATCTCATGTTCAAGGTCACTAAAATGCTCTGAAAATAAATTATGAATGGGAGAGAGACTGATCATGTCAAACAGCAAAGTGTAGAGCAACACTAAACAAAAGTCTTAGCTGCCTGAACATGTATGCTTTTTATTCTCTTAAGGTAACACAAAGGCTTTGCACAGGGCACCAGTGGGGGCTCCATAAGTGCCAGTGCTCCTTGTGCTAGTAGACGCCTTCCTGGAAGGGATGAAGACATGTCCATTATGTCAATGTTACCCTTTAATTCTTAATCATAGATTTAATTTCCATAATTCCTAGATCCATGAAACATAATGGAAGGTGCTATGCACTGTCTTGCCACTCTCAGACAGGATAATGTCAGAAGAGCAGCAACACAACCATTTAAATGATTCTGGAACAAGCTCTCTATTTCTTAATTCCTTTCATGACTTTACAGCCTACTGATACTCTGTTTAAGCATTTTGACACAGCTTTAGAAAAAGAGGAGACTGTTAAAAAGCAAATGTTCAAATAGACAATAATGCAAAAATGAGCCTTTAAAAATGGCAGATCCACCTCACCGGGTGCAAGATCCAGCTTCAAATGACACTGTAAGAAGTGCAAGCAGGCATTTGAAAGGAATCTAATTAGGAAAACTGACTGGCACTTGGTCTCATTGCTGGTCTTTTGGTGTAGGGAGAAATCAATCTAGCACAGAAGACTTGACAGCTGTATAACATAAAGGGCAAACTGCAAACTGGTGACTAGGTCCAGACTAAATTCTACATTACATATTCAGAGAGGGCTCTGCCAGCATTAAATCAGAGAAACAGTAAAATACAGGGAGCCTTTGAGCCCACAGAGTAGTCGACTTTAGCAGACCCTACATGCAGTAATTTGCCCTGTGTTTCACCTACAAAAAGAGAAGCAAGCTGTTGCTTTTTATGTAGTGCAAAAATAAGTATATACCTCTCCAATGCACAGGATTTTTCATGGGAAAACTGGGAGGGAACAGTGAATTTTATTCCTCCAAGATTTATTTTCAACAAGTAGAGGCATTCATGTATACAGTAGTATGGAGTTTTCTTAATTCGTTTCCATTCACTGTTTATCTGTGCGCAATTGAAAATCCAAGAGATTATCTACAGAAGAGGAAGTAAAAAGGCATAGTCACATAGGTGCATATAGAATAAATGCAAAAGCAATATAAAACTAAAAATGACTGGGTTAATATCAAATAATCTGTAAGACAGTCAATCATAGGAGATGGGGTGGTAACACAGACACTTAAACAAATACACAGGATGATGAAAAAACAGGGGCTTTTTAAGAAAGAATTTTAAATTGCCTAAAAATTTTAACTTATGAGAAAGACACCTACTATATGCATCTTCTATAGTGTCTTATACCACCTACTTAGAATAGAGCTTCAGAAAGTCTCTGGACAGAAATGTCTGGACAGAAATGTCATCTCCACGTGACCATAAGAAAGGCACATTGGTATAGAACATCACAGCTCCTACAAAACCTTGACTAGTTGCCATCCACATGCATAGAAATTTATTATTGCTAATCTAGCAATATACCTGTACCAAGCTGGTACAACCAAGACAGGGCCCCTGATGCAAGTGCCAATAAAACTTTTACAAAACACACATGATGAGATCCTTTAGAGATATAGAAAAAAAGCTCATGCAGCAAGTCAGCTAAAACTGGGGAAAAAAGGCTCAGCAGTATTTCATTACAGAGTTTTTGATCTGAAAAACATAAAATTCCATCATTTTTTGTCCTTATATTGCTACAAGCAGATGATGCAAAGCACTGCTGAGAAGTTAGCAATTCTTTTTGTTCCCACAGACTAAAGCTGCAGTTCCTAAGCCTCATGCTCTCATGTATAATGTGCTTAACACTAATACCTAAAGGTCCAAGTGAGATCTTTATTGTACCATAACTCTAAAAATTCAACAAACAGATACTTTCCCAAAAGTTTCTACCACCAATTAACATAAAATAAGAAAAAAAAAATCAAGTCTTCCTTATAGTCAGCAATTGAACTTACTAGCCATTGATAGCTCAAAAAGGCCCAGCATTGAATTTCGTTCTGCATTACCATCCCCAGTCATTTTGGGTCATCTTTGTTTAAAGATGACACTCAGTCTCTGAATTGCAGGACTAAGAATCTAACATAGTCTTAAGGAAATAATTTCAGTGATTGGTTCTAATGCATTTAAGTGTGTGTTCTTTATTTCTGGATATAGCTTTATTGCCGGAGAGTTTTTGTGCTTTTCTTTCCTTTGGCTACCCAGACAGCACTAGTTTTACCTCTCAAGGACTGGTTAGTCAATCCAAGTCATGTGGTAGTGGGAAGGCTACCCCACACAGTGCCCTGTGGCACAGACAGATGCCAGTCAGCAGCACTTGCACTGGCCAATGGTACAGTACGATTCAGCAAGTATGAGTTAACTTGGGTACAAAAGAAATGCAGCTGCAGTCACACACTCTGTTAAACTGCCCATGGAGGGGTTTCGGAACTACACCTAGTTCTGGGCACAGCTCAGACATCGCCAGCTTCAGCAGAGGCGTGCATGTGGAAAGGGGATCTGTGCCTGTCACACTGTGTGAGACAGCCACACCATTTAAGAGACTCCCTTCCTTTAACAAGGTGACAACAGCTGTTCATCATACTGCAGAAGAACCCAAATCCTTGGTACAAAAAAATTAATCCACCATGATTTCATGTTGATTTCAGAACTCACACACACACATACACCTAAAGCAAGGTCATATCTGCATGTTTAATTCTGTAGCATAGGAAGGGGTTGGCAGAAAAAGAGACATTTTGAAGCCTTTTTATTCTCTTGAATCTCAAGCACACCACTGTGCTATTAGTTACAGTAAAAATTGCTTTTTGTTTTGACCTCTGCTAAATGGAGAAGTCAGACATCTTACCATTCAGTCTCCCATTTAGGGATGTATTGCAGAAACACTAACCAGCACCTAGCCTAGTCCAAAAGATCAGAAGCCTTGATGAATTGTGAGATGCTTTTTAATCAAATAGGCTTTCACAAAGGGGCGGACAGGAATCAGACAATGTGAAAAGCATTTCAAACATCTTCTGATAGAAAAAATTACAGATCAATGACAGTGGACAAAAGCTGAACTTAAAAAGACTTTTGATCACATCCCTTACAGTTTCTATTAGAAATGAACTTGATATAATAAGTTTAAATTTAGACAGCCTGAAGAACAGAAGCATATAAATTTGAGGGTTCAGTTTCACTCATTAAGATAGTAAAAGCTGATTTGTAAAATTAAAAAACCCACTTGGATTTTATATTCTGGGGTTGTCAAAACCCGCACTTTTTAGGTCTGATCAAGATGACCTTGAGAGGTCCAAAAGAGGCAAAGGAGTGCAAAGGCAAGGACACCTCTATGCTACCATCTTCTGTTCACCACATTCTGACAGCTCAGGAGGCCAAAGCTACCACTTCCACCAGTCTCTCTCACTAAAACCAGCTTTCATAATGCACTTGGCCAGGAGCAATGCTGTTACACAAGAACAGAGTGTATTACCACCTGCACATTCAGGGTAGGCAGCCAGTTCAGGCAGATGCTGTACCTTGTACTGGGCATCAGTACTATCCCAGACCCCTGTGAGTAAGAAAACTAGTTTTCTCAGGTACAGCTGAATGCTGGCAGAGGCAGGACTATCACCGGTTTATTCCATTTTCCTCATTTGTTCACTTAATCATGCTTCTTCTGAGACCTTGGTTCTGCTGGATCAGGACTAATTCAGGTTCCACTTCAGGGAGTTTTCCAGGCTACTCAGTAATTCTTAGCATTAGAAGGTTTGACCCTAGCCCTAGCTTCAGATGTTTGTACATCTTTGGCCCCAGAAACACAGTATACTAATTCTGCAAGTCTGATGTTAACTAACCCTTATGTTAAAGACCTAATCCCTGAATTCGTGTCTTAGTCAAGAACCTCAACTTTCAATTTTATTCTAATTTTTTTAAGAATACATATACAGTCCTCAGAGAGGTGTGGGGAAAAAAAATAAAGAAGAAGTAAAAGGGCGTGATTCCAGAAAGCTCAAATACCAAAAGAGGAAGAACATCAGACAACCACTAAAACCATTCAAGACTAAAACTGGGCGCAGTTTTAACTAATTCAGACCCACATAATGATTCCCAAGTTTGAAAGCCTATGTAATAGCTTTTGAAATTATTATATAAGCATAACTGTTTAATTTATAGACTGTAAAACAACATAGATTTAAAATGTTGCATGGGGTTTTATTTGTGTTGAAAGGGTCTAAATATAAGATGGAAGACCAGGAGGCTCTTTCCTCCAGGGTAAGGACAGCCCTGGAGTATATCTTGGGACAGGGGTGAAGTTGTGAAATGAAGGAGAAAGAAACAGGGAAAGACAATCTTTTCTTGTAAACGTTGTTTTGACTTTTGAGTCATAAAAACTGGGAAGAAGCAGTGAA
The DNA here is from genome assembly GCA_013397865.1 of Struthidea cinerea. Taxonomy (NCBI): domain Eukaryota; kingdom Metazoa; phylum Chordata; class Aves; order Passeriformes; family Corcoracidae; genus Struthidea; species Struthidea cinerea. The sequence goes on from VZTI01005478.1 coordinate 406,058, forward strand.
ATTATCCTTTCAGAAGCCAAGAGGGGAAAAAATTCCTTGACTGTGAAACATGGACTGTCGTCTAGTTACTTCAACAACTATGCAAGGGTAAGGCTACATAAAGCTGCAGAGTACATTTGGAATGAAAATATATGCACTGATATCTGCATGGGACACAGAGCATTTGTTTATTCATAAAGTTTACTCTCTCTATTTGTCATGAGCAAGGCTTGATAAAATGATTTTCCTAAGAGACATTTTGCTGGGGAAATTATGACAGTTCCCATTTGAGTTTTCTTTAAACCCTTCAGAGAAACAGCAGTCAAAAAAATCATAATGCAATAAAAGAGCTCGTTCGTAAAATCACAACACCTTCTTCTAAAGCCAGCTGCCTGCTTTTCCTTGCAACCTATTTTTATAGCTTTTTCTTTGCAACATCTATATGCCTGCCTTGTGCTAGGCTGAACCTGAAAAAGTAAAAAAAAAAAAAAATTTAGCAGAGATGTAAAGAAGAAGAACATTTAGGAGCAGCTTACTGTGGGATATTGCCAGGAATGGGAGAAAAGAAACTGGAGTTCTAGCATATTAGACAGTTTAGTTACATTCTTTAAGCATGAAAGTGCTAAAAGCAACAAAAGAATAAATAAAGTCGAGATAGGAGATGGTGCTTTGTGAAGGACTCATCTCATCCTTTTTTCCCAACCACAAACTCGAGTCAGTCATACACCAGAAGAAAAACAGTTGAGTTGCCTGCCCTGTTATATAGAGAATTTCCAGAACTGTTAGAATACCACAGTGAATTGGAATTTTTGGACTATGAAGAAAACAGCTGGCTATCATTGATTTGTTTTCCTCAAGGCAAAGTTCCTGGGGAAACTGATTGAAATACCATCCCCTGTCGCTGCTAGGCGGCCCGTTCACCCACAGCGACGGGTTAGTGGCCGTCCCAAGAGCCAGGCGCACCAGGTCCTGCCGTGGCAGGCAAAGCTCCTGCAAGACAGGGTAGCTCCTGCCGTGCAGGGAGGAGCTCTCTAGCCGCAAGATGGTCTGCGTGCGACGGCGGAGGCAAGGAGGAAGGAGGGGCCTCGGTATGGTGTCCAAGAAAGTTTATTCTCCTCAGGGGTACCAGGGACCCAGAGCCCTGGAAAGGGGTTTCTCAGCCTTATAAAGGAGGGTGGGACCAGGGGAGGTGACAATCTCAAGGCCAATAGGGAAGGAGAAGGGGAGGAGTTACAGGCAGGGTTACATACAATCAACCAATAGGAGAAACCTAAGGTGGGGAGAAATTCAAAGGAACCAATGAGATACCGAGGGAAAGGAGCTTTCCAGAAAGGGGAGGAGAAAAGGGTGGTGTACAACAAAGATTGACAACTAAAGCAGGGCGTACACAATACTTAAATGGGAAAGGGGATAACAAAACAATTGATAACATAATAAACTGAAACAAATCAAAAATGAGGGACAAAGCGCACCGCAACATCTCCCCCGTTTTTGTTTGTTTGAAAACAAAATGAAAGCTCTAATTTATACATACAGGAGGGTTTGGGATAAAGGTATAAAGGTAACATGGGATGGAGAGAGGGCTAGGGACTAATGGAGAAGTGAGGAGAGGAGAACATTTCAGGATATAAACTTATAAGGGGTACAAGGGATGTAGGGTATACAAACTAATTGTGGTAACAGAACTGGGGTACATTAACCTTTAGGTGTACAGTAACTTAACGTATTCCAAAAACTGAACATATACAAATCAACTAAATAAAGGGCTATACAATAAAATACTTTAAATAACTAGATATAGACAAATCAACAAAACTAACTAGGGGTAAATATGACTATAACGGGGGTAGAAGGACACCGCTTAACTAAATAAATCGGGGGTAAAAGAAGTAAAATTTGAGGCAGCAAGAGCTGAGGGCTGATGCGGGCAGCGCCCCCCAGCAGTTAAGTGGATAGGGATAACAAAACAAAATGAGGGCTTTATAAAAATTTGAGGTAGCGAAAGCTGCGGGCTGACGCGGGCAGCACCCCTCAGAAGTGAAATGAATAGGAATGACAGAATAAAGAAGAAAATAAGATAAGGGTTTTGTAATTGTGGCCAGAGAAAATAGCTTGAAAAGAAAAAAGAAGGGGTAATAACTGGGAACGCGCCGGTGTTAGAGCGTTATTTCCTTTGCGCAGCATTCTGGAGGTGGTAAGTCCATGGTCACTGGCTTGGCTCTTGTGGCAGCAGCAGCTCTTGTGTGTTCCACCGGGAGTCCGAGCGCACAACATCAGTGGCGATTTGTTGCCACTGGTGTTGGTCGCTGGTAGAGGATCCACATGGGCTAGGCTGGTTGGAAGGTGGATTGGCTCCCGAACGGAATTCTTTCCTCTGCGGTCTGTTGCCGTTCTCCCCTGCGCCCAAGCCCAGTGACGCCCAGGCCTCCAGTCTGAGCTCTGTGGGTCGCTGCTCTCCCCCTCCGGAGAGGAGGGAGTGAGCATGACTGATGTGTGGGGCTGGTAGCAAACCGGAGCTGCCTGATGTGGTGTGGCACTGGATACCAAGATGGCATCCTTCCAGTCACCACCCCGCCCACTTCCGGTCCCGGCGGGGGAACTGGAACCGGACTGGCGCCAGGGGCGGAACCACTGGTAGAATGGGCGGAGACAGCAGAAGGGGAGGTGGAGTCTGCGGCGGGGAAGTGATNTGGTAGAATGGGCGGAGACAGCAGAAGGGGAGGTGGAGTCTGCGGCGGGG
>VZTI01005479.1:0-91674 GCA_013397865.1 Struthidea cinerea
AGGCTGGCGAGGGGCTTGGAACATAAGCCCTAGGAGGAACAACTGAGGGAGCTGGGGTTGTTTAGCCTGGAGAAAAGGAGACTCAGAGGTGACTTTATCACTCTCTACAACTTCCTGAAAGGTGGTTGTAGTCAGGTGGGGGTTGGTTGGTCTCTTTTTCCAGGCAACAACTGACAGAATGAGAGGACAGAGTCTCAAGCTGTGCCAAGGGAAATTTAGGTTGGATGTTAGGAAAAAGTTTTTTACTGAAAGAGTGATAAAGTTCTGGAATTGTCTGCCCAGGGAAGTGGTGGAGTCACCATCCCTAGATGTGTTTAAAAGAAGATTGGATGTGGCACTCAGTGCCATGGTTTCGTTGAGGTGGTGTTAGGGCATGGGTTGGACTCAGTGATCTTAGAGGTCTCTTCCAACATGGTGGTTCTTTGATTCTGTGATTCTGAGATAACACGAGCTGTGTATGTGAGACAAGCAAATCTTTGAGCCATGCTGCCACCCCTTATAATTTTTAACAGCAGATTGGAATCATTTCCAAGGATCAACAACTTCGTGTTTTTCAAATGCTATATAAAGCAGCTTGGCAGCAAGGCTAAGAGCCGAGTTTTCCTTCTCCTGGTAGGTCACTGCTGGTACAGCAGCACGTTAACTGAACAGACAGTTTCTCTCTAGAGAAAGTCGTATATTTAGTGTCCCAAATGGTAGGTTAGATGTCAGATTTAATTTGAAACCTGAGATGTTGTAATTCCAAAGAAACTGTTGGCAAAGTATTTGTGTTTAAACAAGAGGATGTTGGTTTAATTGAGTTCTCTCATTCTTCTTGGCATTAATTATATTTAACGAGTAATGATTTACCTAAAAAAAAAAAATTAAATAACAAAATCAAAGACTAGCAGGCTGCAGAGAAAGTTCCCTGTGGTACTAAAAGACAGCAAAAGTCAAAGATCCTGTCGATAGAATCTTTATTCTTCTCTGTCCCCTTAACACTGCCCAGAGTATCATATCAACAACAAAGTTCCTCTTCCCAAGGACTGAAACTGGAATTTTGATTTAATAAGATAGGAATACAAATAACACACCTTGCAGCATTCTGCATGAGTAGTTTACTACATGAACCTTGAACACAGTGATGCATTTTATATTGCACTTATCCTAAAATGTCTCTGCATCTCTTCTACACACAAAAGCCAAAATCCACATGGCTGTTCTTACAGAAATATCTTGGTCAGCTTAGAAGCTTATCCTTTTTTTACTTTAGTGAATCAGCTCACCATATTTTATGCATTCCCATTATACATTTCAACAACTAGGGTCCTCATCCTGTGCTTCATTTATATTCAGCAGAGACCTAGTAAATGAGTCTAGAACACAGGCTATCCTAACACATAAATAGATGTTTATACTTGCTTAGATATATCCTGGCATCTAGCAGCAGTGACATCTAAATATGCAATGGCGATACAGAGATCGATGAGTAGCTGCCTCAGATGCAGACAGAAATACTGATTACCATTGAACCAAGTTCCTGTCACAGCTCTGTTTACTGTCAAGCATGGACCTTCAGACTCAGAAATTTGTAGATGTATAAAGTAGTCAAACAATTTCCTTTTCTTTGAAAAGATACAAAGGGAGGCTTATATAAGGTACTAGCTAAAATCCTTTAACTCTTAGTGATCTATAGTCTTCCATCAAGGCAGTGAAAATTTACTATCTGTGTAAGTAGCAGAAGTAACTGGAAAAGGCTTGGACATTGCCAACTTCCTTAATAATTTTCATAAAACATTGATATTGTCTGAATTGCAGTAAAAAGCACTGATTGCCACTTCAAGGCTTCTAGGTGAAAGCAGAGGACATTGCTGTCTTTCTTTGTCCTGTGTAATGACTTGCAGAAATTCTGTAAACCCATTTTCTGCAAGAAAAAAAATCTTTGCCATTAGTGTCTTTTGGGACACCTCCTATAAATAGTTAAAATTGCCCTGCTTTACTGAGTTTAATTATTTATTTGGAGAATAATTACTTTAGATGTCAGTTCCATTATCATGGAAGTTGTAAATGATCCTGAAACTGAAACAAATGCTGTCTTCTTGAGATCAGTAACCTTAGCATTACAAATACTATTTTAATTGTTGTTTCATTGTAGAACCCATATAGAATATGAATGAATATGACTCTCAGACTGTCCTAAGTTTTATTTTAGAGAGCTAACAAAACCTACAGATAACAAGAGGTAAAGGTTTTCCCACTGCAGATGCTTGTCTGTGCCTGTCAAAGTCTTGTAGAAAATAATATATCCCTCAGAAGCAGTGGAATAGGTAAAATAAATAGGATTAATGGGGAGTCAGTATAAAATGTGAATATATTATGATAGAATATAGTTATTGAGGGTAGCTTCAATGAGTTTGAATTGATTTCTTTCCATCAAAAGATAATCCTTTCCTACATATGTGGGCAAAGTACATGCCTACCAAAACCAACACTGAAAATGCTCCTATTCATTAAAGAAAGGTAAATTTATTTATTAAATTTATTATATACTCAATTGATTTCCTGAGAGTTTGCACACATCTGCCCAGTTCTGTGAAATAACAACCTTGCCCACCTCCCAGAAGGACACCAAAGTTTTTGCTAAACGTATTGTCGCTGTTAAGGGCTTCCACAACATTCATCTCCTGTCACTGAACAGGAGAAAATGTGGACTGGGTCAGACCAAGGATCTGTCCAAGCCATAAGCCAATCTCCAGCAGCAGCTGAAGGGCAGACGGCCAGGGGAGAAAATGGAGACCACGGCATGAAGTCTGACACTTCCCCTCCCAGTCCCTCAGCTGCCAATCACCCACAGCCCAGGGACTGCTGGAGCTGGGTGGGCTGTCTTTGCTCTTAATCACATCCACTGGACATCCCACAATGTGCTGAGTCTTCCCCTTGAGCATGGGAACATTCAGCTTTCAGGTCTTTTAGCCCAAGACACTCCATGTAGACCTATCCTCTCCAGCTTCTCCGCAGAGGAGTTGGCAGTAATTGTATTTTGTCCTGGCAGATTTTCCAGTTGTGCCTATTCAACCATTACAGCCTTCATTTCTAATTCTGTGTCACTCTTCCTTGTCACATCCCTTCCATACACAGTATATTCTCACTCACAAATTTATGCTTTGTTATTGTGCTGTCTGGTTTTGTGTTTTGGTGCTTATGAACTCGGAGAGACTCTTTATTCCTGGAATACTAATTCAGAACTGCTGAATTGGAAGTGTCCAGGTTGTACCACATAAAACTGGTTTGTTCCATGGGCTAAAAGCAGGTATTTCCTTTTATCCAGAAAATCAACATTGTCACCATCTCAATATTATTCCTCAAAAGATCCTTCTATAACACAGAGAGTAAGAAGATACAGACTAAGGGGTTTATTTTATTACTCAGCAAAGAGCGTACTATCTGCCCTCACTTATGTAAGGTTCACTTCCACACCTACCACATATCTTTAGCTCAGTTTGGCAGATTAAAACATTTAAGGCCAGGTTTTGTGTTATTTCTGTCAGCTGCCAACTTTCTAATTTCTGAACATATAAAGTGTTGTTTTTTCAACCATCTTTCAAGACTTGCTATATTGGATTTGAAACCTTCTCTACTCATTTACTATATGCCACTTTTTTTTGATTGCCACCACAATACCATCTGTGCTGAGATTTGTTACATGAGGTTTTAGCTTTGGATATCAACTATTTCTGTAAAACATCACCTAAAATCAATTAGTCACTTTGGACATAAAGATAAACTGAACATCTATCTTCCTATGATTTTTTTGCCTTTAGCTTTACGGTATTTTGAGAAGCACCAGATTTGCTTGATAAATGGTTGCCTATTTAATGATAAAAGATAAAAATTCTGTAACAGCAGTTGGAGAAAAAAATACAGTGGAAAAATACATCGCTCTGCTCTCATCATCATCATCCTGAATGAAGGAAAATATCCTGAAGCTTGGACTAGTGACTAGACTCAGATCTCCATCTGTCTGTGAGGGTGGTATTAGCCATGGGATGACGACTGATGAGGATCCCATCCCCTTCAGCAAGCTGGTTGTTCTGGGAGGCAGGCCCAGATCCCAACCAGGAGAAACTCCTGATGCAGAGGTGGGAACACAAAGTTACTGACACAGCTGAGCTGAGGGAGAGAATTGGGAAGGCAGCTCAGGGTCTGCATTTGTATTCAGGCAGGAATAGAAATTACAGAGGCCAAAGACAAGCCTTTTTTCCCTTAAATCAAGTTAGAGATTGTCTTTTCTCTCGGCTGCCAACCTAAATGTTCAAAAATCATAAATCAGGACCCCAAGCATGACAAGTCTGACTTCAAAAAGCAGGAACTTAAAAGTATTGGCCATCTTTGACCCTGAACACCATCACAATAAGGTTTCTGAGGCCCTCAGGAACATCAGCATTACATGTCTGAACTCCTGTAGCTGCAACGGCTACAGACTTCATTGGAATTCATTTGGGGTTTTTTCCACACTCATTTCATTGGCCATCTCCAATACAGTGGGTCTTTAATATCACACAATGCCTTGACACCGGACTCCCAGGGACCCCAGTGACACTGGATAGCCATTCTAGGGTCTATGGACTTCTTTGACCTTCACTGGGCTACAAAACTAGCCAAGGAACACTTCTCCCTCTGCTCCTGCCAAAAACATCTCCATGAACTCCCCGTTAATATTTACTGTGTTGGATACTGCCCATATGTAAAATGTGAGAGTTCCATCTGCATACTCACAATCAGATTAATCTCATTTAAGTGTGGATAGCTACTAGGAAGGAAGCTCCAACTTGCCAAGTCCTGGCCAATGTGTAGAGCAGACGCTGTGATTGCAGAGGAAGCCGGGCCAGGGAAGTGGTCTGGTTGAAAAAGTGACCTGACAAAAAAATTACCAGATCGTTTACAACATTGGCTCTGTGAGGTGGCTCCCTGTACAATCCTTCAACTATTAATGCCCGCACAAAGGAGAGCTCAGGGACACAAGACATCCCTTTAGTCTGCACTTAGAAGCAGTTAAATCGAAGTCATGGAAACAAATTCCCTGAGGTCATTTGACAGTCCTGCAAGTTTCTTTGCCAGGGTTTAGAGCTCAAGCTGTTTTTAAAGAGACTGCAAACATGGGATGGGGAAATATGGATATTATACTTTTGTGTTTTTGCAGTTAGATATTCAGATTACAAACCCATCAGGGCAGGGCTCACCATCTTCTTGCCTCTTCAGAAAGAGCTGTACTTGGCTTTTCAAATAAACACGCTGGGTAATACGAAAAACAGAGGGAGAGGATGGTGTTGCTGTAATCTCTGGCAGAGGTCCAAATAAAGTTTGCTCCTCTTATCATAATGAACAACTTCATTTTGCGCAAATGGGAGCTGGGAATGGCCCTCATTGACCCATGGACAATTAATACACAATGAATCCGAAACCACACCTATTAGCAATCATAAAGGATCCTTCCTGACTAAATCAGCTTAATTTCACTGTCCCTTGACAGAAAGTTTGCATAGCCTGCAGGTCTTCTTTCCCCCTGAGTACGTGCAGTTTAGACCACTGATATGAACTTTACAGGATTGCAGATTTTGGGGCATATCACTAAGAAATGAAGGATTTGGGAAGTAAAAGAACAAGCCTTGCTGTTAGAGTATAACAGTTTACATTCACATGTTAATTCTCAAAAATCACAAAGAGTTGCCTTGAGAAGGCAGAGTCCCAAACAAAGCACACTCTGTGGGCCTGCTTTTACTGAATGCCGGGAAAACAAAATGTAATTTTAAGCATCTTGGTGCATGTAATGAAACAGAACCTAACCTTAAAGGGGTTTGGGGCTGTTTTTTCCTGAAATCTGACAGGAGCTGTTGAGAAAGAATTTTAGTGAGAAAGCCTCAATCTGGGGCTTTCCCAGTATGTTGTTTAAAGCCACTAAGTATGAATGAAAGGAAATTATAGCCTCAGCTGGGTCCCCCTCGGTCACTCCAGAGTGCCCCAGGCAGGCCAAAGTGAGTGTGCTCACAGGGTGCTCACTGCAGTAATGACGCATGGGCAAGGACTTTGCACATAAGATGGAGAAAGGCAAAGACGTTTATTGCGCAGTCAGAATTCCTTAAATACCAGCACCCAACAGGATAGAACATCATAGAAACAGGAAAGATGTTCCCCACAGCGTCTCCCAATCACCTGGGGTATTACACAGATTTTACCTAGTATGCTAATAGGTAAACAATATCCTATAAGGCTACAAACTACAATTAACACTTCTCCTAGGCCCAGTCTGTCCATAAACACACAATCTTCTCTCAGTCCGTCTCCGATGACCTGGATGCACTCCCAGGGTCACCTGCGGGCCCAGGAAAGAGGCCCTCTCTCTTATCCTCAGGGCCTGTCTCTCTTCCAGCACATAGTGCACCCCAACACTCACAGCCTATGTGCACCATGGCCTGTCCACAGGTACATCAGGCACACCTTACTTTTAGGCATACACCTGGATTTGTACTCCAGGAGAACAGCAAATCAGCAGAGGTCTCTGGGTATCAGTGAAATGATGACACATACACCAAGCCTATGTTAGTTACTTTTTGCTATATACCTTACATAAATGAAGATTAAAACTTCTTATAGACTGACGAAGCTTAGGCCTTCATTTCAGACCCACACAATGTCATATTTTGAAAAATAGTTCAATAATTCAAGATTAATTAAATGGTTAGAAGTAGCTTAGTATATATTTTTCATGAGAAATCTTGCCAAGTGGCATCTACTCACAAAAGCAGCACAGGGCAATGTAACCACATCTTTAATTTGCTGCTACTTCTGAGCGGGTTGGCTTGCCCCGTGCTTTTCTTTTACAGTAGCTTTGATTACACTTTTCTCGATAAAGTCTGCATCTGACAGCGTGGAGCACATTTATCTCAAATATGGAAAGAAATAACAGTAATAGGATCTCCTGCTTGTATGTGAGAGAGTGAATGAGACCATAACAAATTCACCTATGCCATTATCTCTCTGAACAAAGTCAGAATTTCAGCTACAGTGACCTTGTGGTCACAAAGATCACAAATTGCAAGGCAGAAGAGGTGGAAAGAAAAGGGCTTTAGTTAGGCAGTTGTACGTTGTTACGATACATCCTGCAGTTGTTATATATCCAAAACTAGTTCTCTTGAGACAGAAATCAGGCTTCCTCTCATGTTGTTCAATAGTTTACAAAATACAGCTGACAATAATTCACGCTGTTGTTCAACAGCAGTAAGGGAAATATATCTTAATTTAAAGACCTAGAAACCAGGAAGAAAATAAAAGTGCCAAAAATACAGGCATTACAAACTTGCCCAGATGAATTTGGCACAGCCCTGCTCAGCATACAAGAAAAGACTTTTTAAAGGAGTTGCAGCTGAAGTCCAACAGAATTTAGCAATATCGACAGGAATGTTATGGTGAATTTGATAGTAAGAAAAATCAAGATTCTAACATGTATAGAAACATATGCTTTGTGAACTAAACTCATGGAAATGTTCCTACATAATTAGTTATACATCCCATTTTATTTGCTTTTGTCATTACACACCAAGTTGTACCCTGTCTGGATTGAGCTGTGTGACTTCTAAAAGAGGTCCCTGTCTTGTTAGGGATTCCTAAGCTCCAAAATAGATCACGATCACATTTAGGTTCTTTCCGGGCTGTAAGGCACAGATGTCTCCCCACAGTTTTGAAACTCACAACTCAGACCTTCAACTCACGGAATATCACATAGTCATCAACACTACCAGAATTAAAAATATGTTTAAAACTCTGTTCTGAACACCCGAGTCTAGATCTCTGCTGCTCTTCACATCTAACTTTTTGTGCCACCTTATTAAGGACTATGTGAGTATATAATGTAATTTAGAAGAGCTTTCCTGCTCATGAAGCTATGGCATCTCTTGAGGAGTTAATATTTGTTCTCGGGATCAACAGACACTATAACTGAAATTAAAGATGACTTTTCCATCTAAAAAATCCTTTCTAAGCCTCATTGACTTAGTGCTCTATACACAATCTAGAGTTTGGAGCAAAAACAGAGAATACAGAGCCATGGTGGTGCTGACAGAAAAAGACTGGTTTATTGGAGGGTTTTATCCAATTTGATCCTACTCACAGTATATCTCAATTTCACACCGTGTTTTAATCAAAGTAAGCTTTTATGAATATCCACTACTGCTTACTCTAATGCATCCTAGGACTGAGAAACCCTCATGCTATAAAGTGGGGCCTAGCTATTAAAATAATTCTCATTAAGCAACATAAAATTCAGAGAAAGATATTTCAAGGGTCACTGAGTTAAAGGAACCAGGACACAGTGGCAACGGCTAGGTATTTATTAACTTCCCTTAGGTAACAACAGTCACTTTCATAAACAGGTTACAAAGAGCAGCATTTTGCAGAACCAGATCAGGCAGGTGTACAGGCTGTGTGTGATTTGGCCACTTAAGTACCAGAAGTGTCATGAACTGTATAAAAAGTGATGCCAAAGTGGGAAGGCATCAGTCATCTTCGTGCTGTGCCCTGCCCCTCCCAGGAATAGTGTTTTGAGGCTGGCTATTTTGAATGGCAAATCTTTCCAAAGTCTTCAGGTCCTAATGCTGTGTTTCATTTCCCTGAGGACACTGGATTGAGGGAAAATCCAAAACACAGGACTACTTACTAAACTTGCCTTTATGCAAATTCATATTTCAAAGAATTAATAAACAATACCAAAAGCTCTATTAGAAGGATGGGAACAGTATCTCAGGAAGTATTTTTCCTTTGCTAGGCTAATCAATACAATATTTTAGGTATGCTACCCAGACCACAATCCCATATTATGCTGAAAGGAAGGAAAGAAGCACGAGAGGTGTTTTCATTACAGTTTAACTGTTTAACTTTTTATTTTTTAATTTGTGATATGGTCTACAGCCCAAAGCTGATAAATCAGAATATAATTAGATAGTGCAGGAATCATCACTACAAACCTAGCTAACAGGACAGTTTTTCTCAGGGATTATTTCTCAGAAAAGGATCAAAATCCCAGACCCATTAAATTAGGGGAAAGTCCATTGTGTGAAAGTGAGGAGGGCTGGATCTGTCTGGCCCATACAATACTGGAAACACGAGCACAAGCACTGAGTGCCCGCCTTGGGATGAAAAAAGATATTGAGTTTACAAAAGCTATCCATCTCCCTGGGAAGGCAAATGCCACAAAGGCTGTTCCACTCCACAATTCACTATTGAATGTTTTAATTCAGGTGGGCTCTGGCTCTCTGTTGTCACTCCTTCACACGTGCTTAATTTGACATACAAAGCCAAAGGTTAGTTCCACTAAAGTCCTGTGATTGGCTTAGCAGTAGGATCAAAAAACTCCCACTGGCTTCAAGTGTGAAAGATCAGAGACTGAAGGATCAAACTTTATAGCAAGTAGGGTCAAGAAGTAAGTTCCCAATACACAATATGAACACTGATTTTTATTATATATCACTGCTCTACTCTGAAGGACTCCTTCCAGTGTGACAGTTCCGTTTTTTTCTGAATGGCTGTTATCAGATCACTGCTTTACACTGAAGTTGTTTATAAATGTTCCTTATGACATTGCCTTTTTTTTTTTTTTAATCAAGCCATTTTTCCACCATAAAACCAGGAAACTTCCTCAACGAGCAAAATGACTAACTGTGATGGACATTCATAAATCACTCCATATCATTCATCATAATTCCTGAAGTTTCATTAATTCCTAGAGGAAGACATAAATCTAATGTGCATCTTAAGGAGCCAGCAGGGTGGCTTGCTCTCCAGGCATAAAATAAATATGATGCTCTCTGCCTTACCGAGGAGATGCAGGTTTTGCCTGTGTGCACAGCAGGAAATCAATGTCACTGGAAATGTGGGGATATCCTAGGCAGCCCTACAGGCATCGCTTTTGTTTTCGGAATCTGCAAATGCTCAGTCCTAATCCTGCCCCCACTGAACTCAGTGGACCCTTTTCCCAATGAAGCTCAGGCTGAACTGTATGTATAAAGCCTTTAATCTACCTCTGGTTTTGATCAATCAGGTTAGGATATAGATTTGATTTCCAGAACAGAGGGCCCACCAGTGCCTGGGCCTGTGCTGCAGGTATCCTCTTGGAAGGGTCCTGGGCAGCTACATAGGGTCTGGCTGACCTGTAACAGCTTGGAGGATCACAAAGACAACACACATCTAGCAGAATCCATAAAAAAAAAGGACAGCAACAAAATCTTTTCTTTTAAAGCTGATGAGCTGATATAAACAGAAAAAAAGAAGCCTGTACAATGAAGCCTGGTGCTATGCAAGTTGCTCCCTGCAAATGCTAAAGCAAGTTTGACATCCTGTGGCCAGAGTCAGCATGGGAATAGCTCACCCTTTCAAACCCTGGGCTTGCTCACTCAGGAGATTATCCTGCTCCTGAGGGCATATATTTTTGTTTGAGGTGGGTATGACAGTCTTATGATTGAGCATCCTGGAGGAAAGAATATAAATGTGCACACTAAATATTTCTGTCAGGGCATGACTAGGAGCTGAAAAAGAGCAATATCACTTGAAAGCCCACAGGACATCAGAGGGTAAACACAGGATGGGTCCCAGAAAGTCTGTGTGACCCCTCTGCTTGAGGTTGTCCCCTGCCCTAAAAGAAGGATACACATGTAAATGGGGGACCAGAGACTGGAGAGAAAAAAATAAAAGAACATAGAGCATGGAAAGACTAGTTTCTCCTAAGAGAAACAGGTGCAGGCTGAAATGTAAATATCTCGGAAAAGATAATTTAGTCATAATCATAAGGTCTGTTTAAAAGTCTGCTGCTTCTTTTTCCAGCCCACATTTTCCAAAAGAAAGAAAAGCTGTCTTTAAAATATCTGTGATAATTGTTATAAAACAATCACATGTAGCAATCTTGGCTTATTGATGCACATCCAACGCACCACATCAATCTCTGTAAAGCTTTCCAAAGGTTTGTGCATGTAGTTTGGAAGAGCTGATTGTACAGCAAAGATAGCAAGGCAATTTGTTAGAACTTAATTTGTAACAAGTTATTTCTGTGGAAAGAGCAAATGATAACAAAAGGATAACTGTAGATTTATGGAAGTGAGGTAAGACCCAACATTCCAGCTGCACAATACCTTGGGATAAGTCATGTTTGCTCAATTTTTAGAAGATTGGCTTTGAACTTTCAAGATTTTTGGCATACTTTTAAATGGAATAGATTTATTGATAGGTTTATTAAGATAGAATGAGTATTTATTTACTCTTGTTTTCTTTTCCAGGGCAAACAAAATTCATAAAAGTTATCCGACATACAGTATATGCTCAACCATGGCAAGCTTTTCAGGTTACACAAACAACTTTTGAATCAGGCTACAAAATGGTTATGTAGGTAAAAATAATCCATTTCCACATAATCTTATTCGAAATATTCACCCACTGTGAACTGCTTTCTAGTGTCTTTGCTGGGGGCAGATATAAACCTCCTACCATTTTTGAATGGTATTGAGTTTCAATTCACAAACAAGATTTTTCAACAACCATTATTTCAACCTTTTAAAAAACACCATGTTTTACTCTACCTTAGAATATGCAGAAGAAGGCTAAAAATGAGAGAGAAATTCCAATATGGAGGACACAAAGCAATGGAGCATTTTGAGGATTGAACTACTTCATCATGTAAGTAGGTCTTGTGGGGTTGTTTGGTTGTTTGTGTTTTTTCTGGTTGATTTCAGAATACTGTGGGTTTGTTCATGTTGGCCTTATCACTCTCTACAACCACCTGAAAGGTGAGTCTCAATCTCTTCTCTCAGGACTAGCAACAGGACAAGAGGAAATGGCCTCAAGCTCTGCTAGAAGAGGTTCAGTTTGGACATCAGGAAGAATTTCTTCACTGTAAGGTGGTCAGGGATTAGAATGGGCTGCACAGGGAGGTGGTGGAGTCACCATCCCTGGAAGTGTTCAAGGCACAGCTTGATGTGGCACTTGGCGTTGTTGTTTAGTTGACAAGCTGATGTTTGGTCAAAGGCTGGACAGGATGATCTTGGAGATCTTTTCCAACCCTAATGATTCTGATGTTCAGCCCAAAGCAAATTCCTAACTGGAAGTTTTAACTGTTGGAATAAAGAGTCGTTAAGGATAGGAAAGAACCTGCTCAACTCTATTCCAGCTCAGCATTAAATAAAGAGGTTTTAACTCTTCATAAGGCAGATAGAAGAATGGCACAACTCTTTGTGCTTTGTTTACTCACTGAAACAATACATTGAATAGGGAATAAATCTACACAAAAACACGTCATATATATTAACTAGAGACAGAGAGATACTCCTGATGTAACAACACTCTTGTGAAAACAAGGCCTGCCTCTTTGTAAGGTTTTTCATTTATTTAATTATTTTAATCATTTATAATTATTCCATATTAGAAAATTATTATGTGCACATCTTTACCATTATCCCTACAGTTGCAAATATGGATTAGGGCAGTCAGTGAAGACAGGTGAGTCTTGTCCTACCCAGCAATGCTCAGTCACTGCTGCTCCAGCCTGTGCAATGATGAGTTATTTAGACCCTCTGTAGTTAAAGTAGAGCTTCAGCTGTGCAGTCAATAATCAGACCACTGTCAGAGCCTGGGTTTCTTTAGCAGGTGTGCAAACACACAGGCACATGCTCTTCACTTTTCAAAGGTTGTTGGTGGCAATTACAATCAGAGAGGGGATGTGCCACTCCAAATTTGTGAGCTGTTATTCATCAATACTTGCACTAGGAAACATTAGCTTATTCTCTAAGATGCTGAATGTTCCTGTTGATTGAAACTATTTAAGGATGTCAAATCAAGGCTTTTCTCTCTGCTGTACCACACCTGTTCAATTTCCCTTTCATTGTTATCACAACTGCAACAAAAATAAGTACTTTGCGTACAAAAGGCCCCACTAACGCTTTCAAAGGAGAGAATTTGGTTTGCAAACTACCTTGATTTGTGGAGTAAAAATCTCAAGGGTTTCTTATATGTAACTCTCAAACAGCACCTTAGAAGTATGTTAGGCAGCTGAACAGCAACTTAGACCCAAAATTTTGATGGCATGTAGGCCAAATTTTAGGTAAAGTGAGATCTTTGTAAGAAGCAGCCTGGCATCAAATACACATTGTTTAAATACGTGACCATAAAAGCCACATTTTCTAAAAGGGCATAATCCTATTGCATGCCACTGTTGTTTCTTCTCTCATGGCATTCACATTCCATCTAAGATATTACCCCAGCCTTCCATGCTGAGCATGTCTCTGCCAGACATTGTGTTTACCTTTGCCATGGAACACATGCACTGGCAGGTGCCTTTCTCATTCTACACCTTTCTTCAGGACAAAAGCTGTATGAGCAGCAACTGTTGGACAAGCCAGCTAGCAAAATTGGGTGTGAGGGAAGGGGGGTGGACTGAGGGGTCTGTTTTGCAGGGCAATCCCCTTGCAGCTCTAGTGGTCATGGTTTAAGTACCTTCTGTAGGAGTACAAAGATCTTTTAATGCATAATCCAGCCTGTGCCCACTTTGAGAGTCCTGGCTTTATCTATGCATGGAGCACATTGTGCAAATGGATGTTTAGCTTGTGAGAGACTATTTCTGCTCCCTGGCTGGGTGAGTGAAGTTTTATAACTAGACTGGTGATCACATGCAGCATAAATAACAAATACCTCTCCAGATGCATACTGAGGCCTGCATGCACTTATGCAATCAAAACACAACATTGAGGGAAAAAAAATCAATAAAAGCTTAGGAACAATGAAAAACCTGGGCTACAAATAAACAGAGCCATTGCTGTACTAATAGATATTTTCCAGGAGGTGGAATCTTGCTATTATATCATATCTGAAATACAGCAGGAATTGTTTCATGTGCTGACATCTGGCTGTAACAGCATGACCTCTAATACCGTGCTGGACATAACCTCAGTGCAGGCTCAGAAGAAATTAGGAACATGACTTTGCTGCAGAAAATAGGAGTAATATTTGTTGGCTTACAGAATGGGAGTGAAGGGTGATTTAAATGCAGATTCAAAATATCAGCAGTGAAATCTTGGTGCATTTGGAGTTGGCCTATTTAGCTATTTAACTGACAGCTGGTGATTAATGTAGATATAAAACTTTGAAATGTCTTTCTCTCGGAATACAAAGTTGATAGTGGTTTATGTTTCAGTTTTTTAGTTGCTTTCTCAAATGAATTTCTAGAAGCTGAAGACCATGAATGGAAATGCTGAAATACAGCAGTTTTCAAAGCTTTCAGAATAGCCATGATGAGAAGTTGTTTTAGACTTTAATTGAATTGATAGTAATAGTGAGGAACAATTGTTTTGATTTGTTATTCACCATATTTTGGACAACTTCTGTAACTGAATGACAGATTCGAGTGCATTTTTAAAAGTTAATTACCTGTTATCTCCATGGTGCTGCATTTTATACATATATCTTTTTTTTTTTTTTTTCCCGGCACATAGTATAGTTTTCTAATTGAACCACCGGGTCTCTTATTCAAATCACTATTTTTAATTATTGACACATAAAAAAATCAAATATGATGCTTCAGCAATAAATTAGCATAACATTAGAGGGAAATAATCTGAACATATTCACTGATGTTGTTAGCTGATGACTTACTAACATGACTTCAATCTGCACAATTATGGCTGTTGAAATAACCAGTCCAGGTTTTCCAGCAGTTTGCAGGCAAGTTCAACAAACAACAAAGAAAGGTGACTACACAGTCTAAGATGAGAATAGGTCTCCTTTCAGGATCCAGTCCAATGCTCACTTAGGCAAGAGGGCACTTCATTTGCGCTTGCACAGGCAATGGATCAGGTTTTTACTAGGAGATTTAAAGGAGGGAGAAGCCATCCTTTTCTTGGTCACTGAAAGAACTTCCAGTGATGGACAGTAAGGATGATGGCATCATTTGAATCTGTGCTAAGTTACAGGATAAACTGAAAATAAAGCAAAAGTACTAGGCTGGAGATGTGCTGACTTGAATGCATCCTTTTGAGCCTTGCCCAAAAATGTCAGCATTAGGGGTTAATCTCCCCACTGATAAACATGCAGAGCCAGGTTACTGACTGGCCTGCACTATACATGCACACAACTTTTAGGGCAGGTTATGCAGACAGAGATCCAGCACATCATTTAAAATACTGACCATCTACTTTTCTAGAGAAATTAAGGGGATATAAAGGAATTAGGAGATGGGCAGAGAGGCTCTGACCTCAACAGAGCAGACACACCAGTAGAGCTCAGCTAAGCTCAAATAAAAGGGAGAAATGGGCCAGGGTCTTTCAGTGTTGCAGGTACTAAGAAGCACAAGCTCCTGCAGCTGCTGGGTACCAGCATTGAGGGCTTACACATACCACTCTTCACAGGGTCAAGGCCTTTATCTGCTTGCTAAGATAAAACCCTTCAAAAGCATTTGCTGTGTGTGATAACACAATCCAAGATCATGTACTCTCTCGCATTACAGCCAAACTCTCAGAAAGATGATACATCAGAGCATTATATACTGGGACTTCCGCTGAAAATGAGACCTCTTGAAATATGCAGGTCTTTGCTGCGTGTTTTGTTCCTCGTGCCATCTATTCCCTCCCCTATGAAACTGCTCTGCTTCTGTTCGTGGTGATGTGAAATGCAGAGATTTCCTGTTCAGCACAGAGCCACTGCACCTTGGCAGGGTGTCATGCATGGCAGCTGAGAGCTGTGCCAGGACACTCCCTTGATCTGCCAGGACCCTGATGACACTGCAGTCTTGGCAGGTCAGCACTTTTACAGCCACTGTGAGATAGAAGTTTTAATCTGCTTGTTCCAACTCAAATGTTAACGTTGTCTCCCCAGGCTTTTCAATCATAAACAATTATTTATGCAAAACAAATTAGGTATGAGATTTCTTTCACCCCTCTACAGTGTTTTGAAATTCCTTCTGCATTGTCTTTTGGTTTTCTGCTCCATCTTCTGCTCTTCCAACTGCTGCTTGGCAACACAGATTGCTGTGCAAAACATGAACTCCTGAAGATTGCTCACTTCAATAAAATTTTAACCAGAGGCAAGCATGCGAAGTAATTGAAATGCAATGTTTCAATAGCATAATTGTGGGTTTGGTCTGGTTTTTTGTTGTGAGTGAAAGATTCCATCTTATTAAGACAACATGGCTTCTCCCCAAGTGGACCAAGTAAGGCATGTGCAAGAACTTGCAAGAAGAAAGCCTTGTTGGTCTGGGGACTGTTGTGACATCTCCATTGAAAAAGTACACAGTTCATTGTTTGCCTTGCACAGTAGCTCCTAAATCCCATCCCTGCATGCTGTGGCATGATCTAATTCACACTGTTTAATACTAAGCATAGGGAGTGTAGAGGACTTTAGTTGCTAGCTAAAAATTAGGACACATAAACAGTCCCCTGCAATACTCCTGGCAATTTAATTTGGCCTGAGGAAATTTTCATCACCATTAGAGAACAGAAAATATGTTGGTTTCACAGTCTTCACTACTCCTTCAGTGATACAACGTTTTTCCCTTTGCATGACCAGCTTTTTTTTCCTAAGAAATCAGTTTTTCATTCCATCTAGTGAATGACTTTCCCGAAAAAAAAAAAGGCTTTCCACTTCTTTTCATTATATAATTTGCCTTTCAGATAGAGCTGGTATTAAACAATAACCAGGTTTCATATGGGATAAAATGGCTGAGAAGTTTTTTCTTAGATTTTTACCTTTTTTCCTCCACATATTCTCATATACTCAATTCATTCCTCATTTTGTTTTTTTTAGACTTTATTTTCCACATTTTCAAATTATCTTATGGCTTCCTTCTGCTGTTTTTACATTGTTGCCCTGAGCTCTACAATAGTGTGTTCTAACTGGACCCCAAGTAGTTGAACTGTACTCTCCAGGTTAGTTGGAGTTCTGAGAGGGTTTCTAGCAGTCTCTCTCCCTCTCTCGCCTCTCTCTCTCTTTTTATTAATCTTTGATAACCCTCTTTTTGATCTGCACGCTGCACCCTTCTAATTTACAGATGCTTTTAAACCTCAGGCATGGGATTACTTCATTTGATTCATGGAAGACCATGAGCAGTTCAAATTAACCTTTTGCTTCCTTGGAGAAATAAAAAAATTTACTTTGGGGATTTGGTTCACCTGTTGAGAAGGAAGCTGTCTCTTCTTATTTACTGAGATTGCCTCAGTACCACAGAGATGACTCATGCATACTCTGAAGGGTTTAGGTGGCACCATAAATTCACTGCGGGACACCATGGACCCTGTCCAGAGCAAACTGAGGTCAAAAAAATCATTCCCGTTGACACCAGTGCCAAACCTACATTACACTGAAGGCACTTTGTTCCCACGGAAATTAATGGAAGATGAACCCTCTAAAGGTGACACCATGTTGGTTTGTCTACTGAAAAACAACAGCATAAAGTGACATCATCCCACCAGTGACAATTGTGTCCTCTGACTTTTCCATATCTATTTACCACCATTTTTTCAAAAAGACGTCCAGAAAGATCCATGTCTAAAAGATGTGTTAAGCCCTGCTTTTTCACCAGCCCACTGAGCAGGCACAAAATTTAGCGCAGTAAAATGAGGAAAAGAATAACTCTCTAATGGAAAAAGACATAGAGACCTCTTGAAAGGAAAGGTTATCCACGATGGCAGGTAAAGGTCTACAGCATTGATCTTCTGCATCTCACTCACTTCTAAGAGTGCAAGGGACTACTTTGTTGGGGTCTGCAGAAAAGAGCTAAGGAAAGCATTCACACAAATATCACCGAAAATCTGAAAGAGTTTGCCCATGAACAAAACCAGGATGATGACTCCATGTCCTGATACATATATCAGAATTGGAGTGCAAGGTCTCAAGCACTGGATGTGATTGTTGTGTTTGAGAGACAGTTAAATCAGAGATTTTTCATCCCTGTCTCTGTCACATCATAGTGCTGACAAAATAAAACAAGGCAAGAGGTGAAAGAAGAGCAAACACTGAGGTTTTTTTCTGCTTTTCTAAGCATTTTACAACAAGAACATGGCAATTAGAAAATGAACCCATAAACTGGGTTAGTACTACCTTAACACTACTTTTCTTTCTCCTCTGTCCTCCTTAGCATTCTGAGACAAATCTAATTCTTTAAATCTGGTCCAGAACCTGGCCTAATTGTTTGACTGCAAACTATTTTACATAGTTTGATTATATTGTTCAAAAACTATCTTTGTGCATACCATTTTACAAGTCTGCAAAAAAAGCCACGGACTTAGGAGGGCAACAGCACTTTGTGAGGGTTTAATACAATGCCACATTGTGTGCACCCAGCAGGGCAGATCAGGGCCATAGCAGAAGCTCTTTCTTTTACAGCTTTTCCACTCAAACCATCCATTTTCTACCTCCAGTAGCATAGGTTGCCACTACATAAAAAAAAAATCTGAAAGCACGAGAAATGTCAGGATGAATGTTGTCTTTTCATCTTCACAGAAGCTGCTTCCTGGCATTAAATTTGAGTGCTGTACCCTGCATGGCTTATCCTACTTCCTTGCTATAGCCTACCTGCCTCTTTGCTTCTTAATGAATCAGGACTCAATAAAACCTGGCTCGGTCCATTGTACTTGTTCACTTGTAGCTAATGATAATACACAGGGAATGCCTTCACCTGGGGCTTATCGTGCCAAGTCACAGTGCAGATTAGTAGTTCATACAGGACTGTATAAGAATTCCAGTTTTTTCATTTGAGCACCATTTTCTTTGCTCTTGATCCCCCAGTGTGTGGGTGTTTTGCGCCAGGAGGTGCTGGTCTGTTAAGATTGCAGTAAGAAAGGCTCTCAGGCTTTGTGGAGGGCAATTGAATGCTATTTATTAGAGCTGGCATTACAAGAAGAGATTAGCATAGAAAATCTTGTGTCCTAGACGGTAGGAACCATGAGCAGTTTAACACCCAAGGGGCCTCTTCTGTGTGTGCAGCACACCATGTCCATAAAAGAGATTTGACCCTTTGTTATTCAATTTCTTGTGTGACTTTCCTACACAAAAATGAATCTGTTCATCCTTTCCACTGTCAAACAGCAAGGGTGCTCACATGACAACTCCTTGCTGCACTCCTGGATAAAGGCAAGGTCGTGGAGATGAGGCAGTGGTGGAACAGACCGGGACCTGCCACAGGCTCCTCTGCTCCCAGAGCTGTCCATGGTTATCCTGCAGCCAAGAGGTTTGTGCAGTACAGCACAGGCCTGAAGGTCACAGTGTGTGTGCAGCACAGCAGAGCACAGCAATACTGGCAATCCACAGACCGGAATTGCTTTGGCTCTTTCACATTCAGAGCTGTGTGGGACACAGAACCACGCCTCTTCCTCCCTTGCTTCCTTCTGCTTTGTTTCTCTGTAGAAGCCAAATGCACTCATAAATCAGTCTTCGCAAGTTCTTCAGGAAATGACTCAAATAGCCAAAGGGACTGAAGAAACAGCAGTAACTAGTGACACCAAAAGCCACACCTGGACCTGCACTAGCAGCAAAACGTGCAAGATTTATAGACATTACTGAGCCAATGCAAAAAATACAGCTGAAGTCATCAGCCTAGGGTGAAGCAAACTTACTGTGCTGTGGCACTGGTGGAAGATTTTGCTCCAAGGTCATATGATCCCAGAGGTTCCAGAGTTTTTCGGAAGAAAATGGCTGTAACATACACGTACAGTCCTAGTTTTATGCTGTTCTTCTTTATCTCCCTACCAGCCTCGTGAGAATAACTAGTGTGTCGAGACATATGAATGGATTATACACAGCCTTAAACTGCCAAACACTTGACTGCAATGGAAAGCATAACATTTCAGCACGGCGTCGAATGATGTAGGAGGAAAAAGGAAAAGGAGAGGAAAGAATGAGGTATTAGAATGGCTCATTCTCTTCTGCATAATTTGAGTGACTACAGAAGACAATGTGTCCTTCTGTCACCCTTGCTACCTACATTAGCTCTGTAAGTTCAATATGCATCCCAGCTAGCAAAATCAAGCTCAAGGCCAGTGCAGTTAAAGAAGTGGAGCAGAGTTGTGATAGCCTCAATACTCACAGTCAGATACATTAAAAATGTACGGGTGTTTATTTGTTCCTAGCAAAGGTATAACCCACCAGATGTCAGGTATAAAACTGCTTAGTTGTGGCTGACCTCCCTTACAAAATGCTACACGGGTATGGTTTATGGGGTAGCTGTGGCTCCACCTTGTGAGTCATGACTTCATTCATTTTTGATGAACAACTGCTGTCCTTTCAAAAATTATTTCAGGTAGTGGAAGAACGCTGTCTCTCTTACAATCAGAGAGCAGACAGTAGTGTCAGTCACACGTAGTCTTATTTTACAGTAAATGGACCGGAAAATAGGAAAGAATAACATGAATATTGCCATGTGCAAACATAGAAAATTTCTCTTTTTCAGAGTTGTGTAACATAACTAGAGAAATCAAGGTCAGAATCATGTAAATCCTCAAAATCTCCCGTAATTCAATATTACCACTTTCTTAGAACAGTCTGACATTATATACAGGTGCCCCAGCAGGAAAGACAAAGCAACAAGACAAGTAAGCTGCTAGATACTGCCTTTATCATCTACTTAAATTACATTTAGCAATGAGCAAGTCAAATTGCCTCTGTTTGACTTCACTGGCAGCATGCTTCAGCGCAAACACAAGCACAAGCTGAACAAGAAATGGACTCTGTTGCAGTATTTACAGCTCTTAGCACAAGCTCTTTGCATGAGTACTTATTAATTGCCTGCAAAATCAGGGGAATATATTCTGTGTGTGTCAGCTCAGCATATATTGTACATAATTGCACATTTGAGCCACACGGTTGTTTATGTCACTTTGTAATCACACTAATAATTACCAAACAACCAAGTAATTCAATGAACAGTAAATGTAACATTTAATTACTTTATTAATTTCCACATAACATGGAAGAAGGAAAATAACCAGCTCAATCTATAATTTCACTGTGCTCACAAACCCTATCTTTATGCAGATATATGGGAGAAATTATCAAAACACAACACAGGAGATGCACAAACATAACTCAGCATTTGTTTGATGTTTTTCATGTAGGCATCTCTCCTGCATGGAGCTTTGAAAATTTATCCTATAACGTCAGGCAACTTCAGGCATCCTGAACTTCGAAAATTAAAAGAAAAAAAAAAAATCTGTACTGAGATACAAATTCCACCTTCTGTCAGGAACTTACTGATTAAAAAACTCTTTATAGGTTAAGCCAACCATTACATTTTTATGTTGCTATATATTTCACAACATAAAAAATAAAATATTTTCTCCATAAAACCTTTCAAAACCATAAATACTAGCACACTCCACAGCTCCAGACGAAGTTGCAATTTATTATTTATCTGTTTTTATATTCTGCTACGGTATCTTTTCCTTTTTATAAGCCTGGCAACTTTCCCACAGAAGTTTCTTCGTCAGCAGTTATTTTAAACTATAGCCCTTCATACTCCATGCTACTCTTACGCTGAACCAGTCCTCAAGAACTAAGTAGTTTTTAGCAGCAACATGTCTTGGTTTGGGGAGACACAACAAGCCCTGCAGTTAACAAGCATTAAGCTTTTTAAAATTCAAATGCATCATTCTGAACCACACCTGAATTCATGCTGAGCATGATTTTTTTCACAAGTGTTTCTGCATTCGTACTGCATTTGGTAAACATGCACAAGACAAAGCTGAAGTTTTCAGGGGCAAATTTTGCCAGACAGTTGCATCCACTCTCAGAGGAGAGCACAAAATCCTGAACTCAAGGTTCTCTATCTGGATCCTGTCTCATCTAGAACACGAGCCAAAGAATGGGCTACTTTTATTGGCCAGCAGAAGTGCATCTGAAATCTCTGTAACATGGAAACACAGATGCAGCCCCTAATGTCCATAAGGCTGTTTCTCCTAGGCAGTGCTCCTGGATGTACCTGAGCATTGTCAGAACACGCAGTCTTCCCTGGGCAGTGATGGTTGCCCGTCTCCAGTCAGTCACCGCATCATGTGTTTGACTGTCAGTGACCATGGCAAAAGGTCCAGGTCAGCTCTCACAGGCTGTAGCGGTCAAAGGACTCAACCAAGCCCTCCTTTATCCTGGCCTGCAAGGATCAGGAAAGAACTGATTATTTCTGCTTTCTGGAATAGTGATCTTAAAAATTCAATCTTTTCTTGAGATTGCTATTTAATAACTGGGCAAATGGGAAGGGGTTAGCACCTCTTAAACTACAGCCTAGACCTACTGTGCAAATGACACACCCCGGATCAGAGCTGAGGTTCACCTGTGCCTGCACCAGAAAAGTTACTTCAGATAAGCCTAGAAGCTATCTCCTCTCAAAGTAAATTTTTAGCTGTTCATTTATAAAAATAGTTTGTACTTGGTTTATATTTTTTGTAAACTTTCAGACATTCATTGACAATTGACCAGCTGGATATTTTACTAATAGATTGAATAAGTAGTGAAATAGAATTAATATTAAAAAGCTTTAGTGTAAAATGCTTTGCTTTGTCCTTGATGCTTAATACTCATATCTTTCAGCTCATCTACTTTATTTATTATACTTTCACCTTATCCTTCACATTTGCTCTGACACACAGAAGTTCTTAGTTCAGAGAATATAGTACAATGCAAAGGGTTATGAACATAAAAAATGCATTAGAGAAAAATGTAAATGCTCAGATTTTTCTTGATATTTAATACTCATATCTCTCAATTCATCCACTGTATTTATTAGACTTCCATCTTATCTCTCACCATTGCTTTGAGAGTAAAAACTTCTTGTTCATCAAGAAGTATGACTTTCTGCTGAGGACTGAATAGCACTCATGCTGCAATTCCTAGACTCGGGCATGGAGCTGGAGAAACTGCTTCTGAGAGAAGAATCTGAGGATTTTGTGCTGTTACCAACAGCCCTTCAGCTGACTTTAGTTTTTAAGAGCTAATTTTCAAAGTTCTTTGATAATGTATCTAAAGATACTTTACTGCTGATCTGACACCAAAGCTGAAACAAAAATCCCACTAATTTCCCGAAAGAGAGAAAAAGAAGGTTCTCTAGAACTGAGAGAGTTAATAATAAATACTGCTACTCCTATGAAAAATAAAAAGTAATGAAAATACAATAATTTGACTAGGACAGGGTGTTGAAATGTTGATAGAAATCTAACTTACATAATACAAAGACAAATGCAAAGGATTAAAATACCATATAATTTTGAAACCATTACAATATGCCTGAGTGATTCTTTATTAGGGAGTCTCAAAAAAGCATGTAATTTCATCTTCTACGAAAGCTGTAATCTCTCTGCTGGGTGTGTTAAAAATGGCATTTCAACCTCCCCTGTGAAAGTCTTTGATTTTGTGAGTTTCTGTCAGGCTGGTCTCATTACTTTAATGCATTTTGTGTATATTGTAATAACATAAATGTTTTAATGCATTTCTTCTCAGATCAGTCTGGACAGTTATCTTTAAATCAGTCTTGTGTAACAGCAGGTAAAGAAGTTATAATTGGATCAAGGGGAACTACTGGCAATGAAGAAACATTTAAACTTTGTTTTGTTCATTTCCCTGTAGAAGAACTTGCAGTAATAGGCTTCTGAAAACTACTCCTAGTTATATTTTTTACTTCTTGACTTTTAGAAAACACTTGTGTGAGATAAATGAATTGGGAAATGAACATGAAGTGCAAGCTATAATGCATATCTCCCTCACAAATCACTTGCAAACCATTTTTATAAAATGCAATTAGCCATGTACAATGATGCCAAGAGATATACTTTTGAAAAACTGGAAGCCATCATACTAAACTTGTCAAGAAATAGCCTCCAGAGAGCATGGAGCTGCAGAAGAGAAACCTCACTGCTCTTTAAAGTGAGGCTGATTTCCTAGAATTATTAGAATGAGGAATTTTGTTTGACAGGTGGCATCACCACACTTTGTACAAAATTTCTGACTCGATGTCATGGAATTGAATCTGGTCAGAAAGGTAAAACTCTGTGAGGTCTTGGGAAGCCTCAAAGCTGCAAATTTTTCTCGTCAATGTCTGGTCCTCTCCACTGAGGTAGCTAAAATACGTCATTGAGTACCAGAGCAGTTTTGGAAGCATGAGTTGGGTCTTGGAAACAACTCATCCAGCATAATGGCCATAGCAGCAGCAAATCATTAGCACTATTTGGAAGCAAATATCACCATTATGAGGCTCTTTCCAATTTATATATACTGTTATGTATAAAGGTGAAGACAACCTGACAATATTTAACCTTTTATCTTGAGCATATAATTGAAGGAATAATCATAAATTACTGAATATAAGAAGGATAGCTTGAAGTGCCATTATAACCACTCACATGCCATTTTACTGCCATGTGAAAACTCTACTTCTGTAAGCCTACTATCATTCTAATGAAGTAAATAGCTTATTCATTAGAGAAAAATAAAAGCTTGAAGCTTTTGGAGTTCAGCTTGGCATAATTTACTGATAGTAGCAAAAAAAAAATAGAAAAAGGTCAAATTTTCTACTTAAGCAGAACCATCAGGCAATTACTTTAGTGGTACATCGAACAATAACACCACCATTGTCACCAGAAACAGAAAGGTTTACAAGTTTGTGTATATTAGCTAACACCCTTAAACTGGGTTGAAGATGTGCGAAAACAGAGTCATGGGTTCGACCCTTGGTCATTTCAGAAGCCCCCTGTTCCAATGGCCACTACCTTCAGTGCTGTAATGAACTATTATCCAAATTGAATACTCGAGTCAGGGTTTAGACCACTGAATGCCTGATGCTCACCCACACCAGGCTCCTTTTTGTGGTTTTTTGCCAATTATTTATGTAACCTCTTGAGTGCTCCCTGAAAGCTTCTTGGACAAATGTTGATCAATAACCATAAAGGGATTTTAAAAGAGATAACTTGATACTAGCACTGTCTCAGAGCTGGCAGAGAAAGCCAACAGACACCAAGCCCAGTGCTCAACCTGATCTAACCACAGTGATTAGACACTTCAGCTGTGAGCCTCATGCAAGTGGCCTCTTGCTTAGTAGGGATGAGTTTAGCCTTTGGCTTAACCTCTGGCTAAAACCAGTCTGAAAGAGCAGATATGTCATCTGCCTGAGCACTGTCATTTAATTCCACAGATTCGTATTTCCTATCATTAGGGATATGCTGTATAATTTACAGGAAGTATCACTTGCTGAATCTCTGTTGTTCTGACTTTAAGAGTTTTCTGATGTTGCCAAAGAAGTCTTTCTTTGCCTGGAGGCTGGCAATAGGTTATCAAACGTGGTCTTTTGGATCCACTATTTAGCTCTGATGATTTGGCCACTTACACCATTTATTAGAACAAGGAACTGGGTTTTGCTTCACTTGAAAATTGGTTTATCTAGGCCAAAAGTTGTACTGTGGGCTCAAATGGACTCCTGTCCAGTTCGGTTGGGCTGAATGTACCAATCCTAACTGGGAAAGATCATGAGGAGATACCTGTGGAGCAAAGAAGAAAACTATCAGAAACCATAATTCAGTGTCAATGAGACAAAATCTAAAGAAAATTTTACTCTGTTTGGGGCATTTTTTGTTGTTGTAAAATACTAGATATCAGGCTTGCAATGGCAAGACTCAGACTCAGCCTAGTGTTTAAACTTCCAGGATAGTCTAGGAGGTGCATAACTACAGGCAGATGCACAGGGAATCAGGTACCTTTAATACACAACTTAAGCAGCAGAGCTGGTCAGCAGAAAATTATATTAAAAACTAGGTAAAAGATTTTTTAAAAATTTTAGAAAAAAGGTGGGGGGGAAGAAGGGGGCTAAAGGTACAGTCTGCTTCTTATCTCTTTATCTAAGACTAGAGTGCAACTAGAAATTATCCGTGTCAGATTTGCAAAGGCATCTGGTCAGCTGCGATGCAGGAAGCAGCTCTGTGCAAGGTGCTCTAAATATAGAGAGAGTGATTGACTCATCCACATCTACTGGGGCCAACTCCTGAGCTATTGGGGGCCTTTTTAAAGCACCTTTTCCAAATTACCACATATTTATGCGTCTGGCCAATTTTTGACTCTGAACTGCCTAAAACTTTTGAAAATGGAAGCCAGCTCCTAAAATATTAAGCATCCTAGAGTGAGCAAAGTTTTGCTTTCCTACTCCTGAACACAAAGTACTGATGGATTTGCCTTTGTAGTGTGGCCACTACATCCATCGGTTCCCTGCCCAAAACAAAGCTAAAATTACTGCTAGTAAAGATGCTTTTTCTGCTTGCCATATCTTATAGTTAGCCAAGATTATGACTCCTTTATATATGTGCTTTTATTTGTACAGCTGCTGGCATAGCAGGGAATCTGTAGACACCGCTGGTTTGTTGGTACATGTTCATGTACATTGTACCGATTTCATGTTGGTGTAGCAATCCACAGGGGAGAAGATAATGGTTTTGGAGTTATACCACTTCTCTCTTCCATTTCTGATATGAATTGAAGAAAATTCATTGGAGAGAAACTGGGCTCAGAGCAATAAGTTATGGATCAGCAGAGCCAAGGGCCTAAAAGCAGCAGGTCAAACTGGGGAGAGTAGCCCATATAGAAGTTTTTATTTTCTTTTCTCAGCTAGAGCTGGATCTCCCTGGGTGGCAGAGATGCTGGAGGTGAAGAGGAAGAGAAGGAAGACCTTAGCAGATCACTTAAACTGTCCATGAAACTGTGGTCTTAGCTTTTGCTGAGTGTTTAAAAGGCAAATATGTGATTGATTATGGAAGGAGGAAACATCAGAGATTCTCTGGGTGCACTTCCACAAGTGGACATGTGTATAGGTAAGAAAATTTCTTTTTAAGGTTTGCATCAATTAATGAAAGGAGCGCCCTGAGTTCTATCAGCTTGCTAGTCAAAACATTTCTCCTTTTGCCATGGATTAAACTGTATATTTACACACCTAGGGAATTTTTTCATTTTGCTATATTTCACAAATGGTTGAACTCTAAGAGTAAGCAAACATTACTATCCTCGCAGAATAAAGATTGTAATTACAAGAAAATTAAAGAGTCCTACTTGACCTTTAAAAACTGCATGCTTAACAGACATATTTATGACTGCAGACACATTAAATTTCTACATTTTGCAGGTGTTTATGAAAAGTGTGATCACACTAAAAATCTTTTCTTTCTTTCTGCTCTAAACTGCGACAATGCTTAAGTATGTGTGTGAGCATTGCACAGGTATGAGAACTTTGCCTGGTTTCTTTTCAAGTGTCAATGTATCCTGCTACTGAAACATAAGCAACTAAGACTATTGATATGTAAGGCAGCTTAGTGCTAGTTGAAAGAGAAAGGTGGGTGCTCGAACATCAATTTTTCTAACTTTCTTAGCCAACAAACCTTCCTGTGGAGAATGTGGGGAAAAAAAACCCATGTCAATTCCCAGAGCATTAGCTCGTTGTGTACATGCTATTCCTTTTCCATATGAACAAATCACTGACACTGTCCCCTGGGACAAATTCATGGGCCTTGGCAAGGTCCAGTCCTTGGCAAACTGCAACATTCAAACAACACAACTTTGGGGCACAGAACTGCACGGAGCAGTCACCCCTGAGAGTGTGTATTTTCAGTCTTCTCCTCTTGGGAAGAGAGGAGAATCTTCCTTCATGCTTTAAAATGCTGACATTGGCATAAATCCAGGATGAAAATTGCAGCACAAAAGGGAGATGTTTCATAAAGCTATAAGTGATTGAAAACAGGGAATTACAATGCTAACTACTTTTCAATGTTAATTATAGAAGCTGCTACCAGGCATATTCTATATATACCCATCCTCTTTTCTAGAAGTAAGAGCACTCTCTGTGATCCTGTTATCATACTGAAACAGGAATTCTCATAATTTTGCATTGTTAACTGTATTTTGATACAGCAATTTGTCTCACATATGGAGCATATACAATTCAACAGACCAGAAGAGGCTTTCTCTCTTCATGATTGTGTAACATATCTGAAGTAGTGTAAATACAGCAGTTTTATTTATCTGACCACCTCTTAATAGCCAGAACTGGAACTAGTTCTCTTTCTTGCACCACTTACCCACAACAGACCGAAGTTTGGAAATCTGCACACATTTAAACTAACATTTTTCTGACCTTGGGGGCATTTCTTGAGCCCAGTTTCATATTTTGGAATGAAGAGGAAGCCGAGTTCTTCACAACCACAAGGACCCAGCAGCAGAACAAGCATACCAGCACACAGAAGTGGTACCTATGTTGGTGTCAGACGACAGGCAGGGCTCTGAATTAACTATCTAGAGTGAGTTTTTCTCCTTTTTTTGCAGCCTTGGGCTGTTAGTTCAGGTACAATTTGTACATTCACTCAGGATGCACTGCTATGATCCCATCAGGGTGTGCTGTAGTAACAAGGATGTGAGGGCAGCCTGTGGCCTTCACAATATAACTTTTTCATAATTCTAGGAGCCAAAATGGCCAGTTCATTCCATGAATTTCACAAATTGGGTAAATAATGTTTTGTATGCTCTTGTTTTGTATTTCCAAGTATTTTGAGTATAAACACAGAAGAGTAGTTTTAGGAAAATGAAATTTTGATTGTATACTGGTAAGTCCAATTTAAAAAATATGAAAAAGAAATATTAAGATTACAGCAGGACTTCATTCTCTAATCTTTAGCAAGACAGTCTGAGGTAAGTTATTTAGCAGTTATCTTATTTAGACTCTTAATGAAAGCTCTATAGTCTGTATGTGAGTATATTCTCATTTTTCCTTCTTCCTTCATACAATCCATTCAGTGTGATATATGTTGGCTGTAAATATCTTAATATCTTGCTACCAGTGGAAAAGCTTACATAAGGGTGATTGATCTAAAAACTGATAACCATTTCAGCCTGAAGACATTTTCTTTTCCCTCCCCCCATCATAAAAATCTTATCTTATCTTACCTTGGAACGCTAAGTGCAGTGACTCCCATTGAGTTGGAGAACCCTATTTGAAAAAGTCATAAGTAAATACGTGAACCCTTCTCACATTGCACTCTAAAAATGTCAAGAGATATTTCTGATCAGCCCATAATTGGTCTCTCACATATTTCCTATGTCAAACATTTATAACTAGCATAAAGCTCTTTTGTAGACTACTTTTGCCAGAATTAATATCACAGTTTGGAAGCACTATAGCATAAAAACAAGATCTGTTTTTTACTCTATATTCTCATCTTACATAGCACAGAGGGGGAAAAAATCAGTTTAAATTACTGTGATTTAATGAAAAGATATTGACACATACACAAAAAGTAAAAGTCAGCATGAATTATGTTCTTAAGCCTCTTTATAGCTTTTTAAAGTTTTATTCTCAACATGTAACTGTTTTACTGGGAAAATGTTAATAGCAATATGCTCTGAGAAACCTGCAGCTCTGGGATGTTGGACACAATCTCCCTGATTGGTATCAAAAATCTGACTAGAGATCAAAGCATATGCATGCACTCTAAGTTTAAATATCAGTTAAAAACAAGGTTAATTGCTCTATCAGGCTTCTCATGAGGTGGGAGGCTAAACCAGAACTGAGCTAATTTTGTTTCATGAAGGGTTCACTTTTTAAAGGGTTTATTAGAATGTTGTTCTCAGGTCACATATGAAAACAGTTTTCTGGTTAGACTTCCATAGCAGATGATGATTTCTCAGACAGCTCCAAAATTCACTGCTTTGAACAAATAACTTTTTCTTTCTTCACAGAAGTGATTAAATGTGACCTAAAATTATTAGAACCCCCAAAATGTGGCATTTTTGAAATGCCAGTGAAGGAATACACACACTGTATCATGGAGAACTTCCATGTTGTTTCCTTCTCCCCTTTGTAACTACTGTGCTTTTACATAAAGAATTTTGTGGTTTTCATTTCTAAAGGGTGTTAGTAGGGATGTTCCTGATAGTATTTTCCAAGGAATTTTACTTTTTGAGCACTTCCCTATATTCATAAAGCTGTGAAGATGATAGATTTATAGTTACTGTATACTAACAGAATAACCCCCAAAACCTATTTTAAATCAATGTCTGTTCTGATTTCTCCCTAATCAGATGTTTTTCTTTAACCTTGGGCTGTAGATTCATGAAGAAAAACATTAGCAATTGCTCCCTGGGGTTAACACAGTGCTTCAAAAAAGGAGCATTTAATTCCCATAAGCAGAGGGATGATCTAAAGAAATCCTGTAAATGATGAGCTGAAAAGAAAGAAGCATTTAACAGTGCAGAAATAACAGGTTTCATTGTTCTGGCACCAAGAAACTGTGCTGTGCAGTCTGGAGCTCCATCTCCTGGTGCTTGTCAAAGAACTAAAATAATTTCCAAGAGTCCCCTAATCTAAACACAGGCACCTCAGTGCACCCAAGTCATATTGCAGGGGCAATTGCAAGGTCCCTCACCCCACAGCAAATCCAGGTTTAGGTTTATAATCCCTGTGGACAGGGAAATACAGCTTTGGAAATGCTTCTCCAAGTCTCTCTGGACTCAGTGGAGTAGTTCACCAGCTCCTTCATTACGGGCTGTGCTTACATAGAATTTTGCTGCATTCAGTGAAGATCATGGGAGTTTGTGCACATCGTCTCGCTCACAAGTTTTGGAGAGGGTGGAGACTGCAACTGTGCAGAAGCACTGTGCAGAGCAATAAAAATTAGGAACTCTAATGTATTTCTTTAGTTCTTTATTTGTGAGATGCTGGAGGAACTGTCATTTGCAGGTCAGAGTATTGTCTAGTAAATATCTAGCTGAATTTCTCAGTTAAACCTTGTATTTAAAGGCTTTTTTTTTTTAAATATATATAAAAATATGCATCAGTGTATAATTCTACATACCAATTTTACCAGAGCTGTCAAAACACAATTGCTACTTCACAAAATCTCATGCAGCAGGGATATACCATACAGGTAGGTGAGCCAAACATACAATAAACAAGTGAATATAATACAGGAGGGAATAAATAGGTCGAGGTTACGATGTCAGTTGGAGCAATGTCACAATGGGAGGTTGAGTTAATGAATTTTGTCGATGCATCAGCCACAAAAGCATCCTTAATAGGAAAAACACCTCAAACAATTCATTTCAGGAATATTTCTGAATAAGAAAATTGACATTATTATGAGTACTGCTTATTTTATTAGAACCTTCTTCTGTCATCTGGCTGGTAAATGTACCCATTCTTGTTATACTTGCATTAATTTTTCTTCATGAATAGATTCAGATGTGAATATCTCATCATTTCTTAAGAAGGATCATTATATAAGTCACTTAGGATGTTTTTTGCGTCTATTTAAGTATTTACAAATAAATAAGCTATTTTATTCAGCCAACCAAAAATACTGTAACTAAAATACATTGCTACTGCTGTATGGTAGCTGGATCATTAATTTAATATAATGGCTTCATGTTATCAGCAAGCCAAGTCAGTCCAATAGTAAAGTTCACAACTCATCTATTTTTGTTTTATTTCTTCATCATTTGCAGGCTTACAGGATCACACAGAAAGCTAAATCTCTTCAAGAGAAGACTCTTATGAGAGAAACAGAATATACAATGTGGGACAGAGGTTTCCTTGGGAATGAGTGGTAGCTGTGAGCTGCATTTAGTTCAAGTACCTGTCACTTGTGCACTGCTGACCCAGTGCACATCGCCCTCCCCATTTCATTTGCTATCACAAATTATTGAATCCAAGTCCTGCTTTGTTATCTCATTCTAAAAAGGTATTAGCATTACCAATTTAAGCCAATTTACTCCAGATTTATCCCACTGTGAGAGCAGACTTTAACCTGTAAGTTGGTATATCTGTACCCAGCTGCTCAGTAAGGTGCACCCATTTCTCTTTCAAAAGCTACTCTTAAATTTCATTGACTTAATAACACATATGTTAAACATAAAGAGGAAAGAATAAATAGGAAGGGGAATATGAAGGGAAAATAATAAAACCATGAACAAATACCATTAAAGAGATTTTGAAATATTTTTTTAGAGTGGGAGTAGCATACACTTGTATCTACTCTGAAGTTTAATCACATGTAGTCTTGATCTTAAAAAGACAGATAAGAATTGATTTGGGACTACGAACTGCCTTTCTTGTGAATCATTATACAGCAAATTCCAGTAATATATGTCCATCCTCCCACAGGGAGCAGAAAATACTCGAAATCACCGGCATTATGTATGTGGCAATTCTCTCAGAAACTATCATTGCTACTCAAATTATTGCAGATTCTTATTACAAGGCACATGCCTGATCAATAGCAAGCTTTTATTAGTTCCCTTACCAACCTTTCAACATATTAGACATGACTGATATTGCAACTTAATACTTGTCAGGAACAATGCAGAAAATATTCAAAGCATTGGTTTAAGCATTTGGGAAAGTTCAAGTAGCTGTGCTTTTCTGTTATTTTCTTGCAGCAGTCTGATAATACTTTAATGAACTCTGGCCTTAAGCTCAGACTCTGACAACACACCAAAACATAATAATTCTTGAGGGTGAGCTTGCAATTCCACCCTAGTATTTCTCCAGCCATTTGTCTCTGTGACTTTGCATGGAGCAGGTTCAGTATTCACAGCTGCAGGTGACAGAGCAGGATGGTAGATCTCCATCAGGTTAGTTACACAACCTGTAATGATTTTCTCATGTGATGGTATAATTACAATTTATGCTTATTTTTATAAATTAATTATTGCACAGCCTGTATTATTTTGCCTGTTGGTGCAGCTACGAGATCCAAGAGGTTTCAGATTTCCAGCTGAAATTTCCTACAGAATGCAAGCAGCTGGACCTGAAGGTAATTAGGCCTGTATCCTAAAAATGAGAGCAGAGGGCTGGCTCTCTCTTCTTATTGAAGGGAGCTCTGCTGGTGCAGCTAGTGCTGTGTGTACCTGGTTCCCAGCAAGGGTGTGCTGATTCTTACAGTGGTATCATGTGCTTACAGATCCACAGAGATCATCACAAGCACTGCCTTTTAAAATAAGCTACTGCTCCAAAATACTAGAGCCAAAGGCCTTGTAGGCGTTTATGGTTCTGGAACCTTGTTGCAATGCAAATACAACACCAAACTGAGCAATCCTGAATGAGACGATCATTTTGCTAAACTTTCTCTAGGATGGATGAAAAAGCTTCTCATAATACAGGATCTCCTAAGTGCATTCCTTATCCTCCTAAAGTTTACTTCCCATATCAATGAAGATTTCCAGCTTCACATCAAGAGGAATTTCAATAACATGTTCTCATTTTCTGTCACATAATTGACGAAAATATTGACTGATATCTAATGCCAGGTCAACCTTGTAATTCTCTGCAACCTCACTATACCTACTGTTTATGACTTATCATTAGCTTCCCATTAGCCAGAATGTTACCTTCTTTACTAACCTTGTGGTGTTCTTCAGCTGAAACCACACAATCTCATGAGATGGATCAGTGTCATTAGTAGGACATAGAGAAATTAGGTCTATCATTTCCCCTAAACCCACAGACCAGTTCTTCTCACCAAAGAAAGGCAGTGGCATATTTTGCCACTACTGCCCTTGGTGAATCACTGGTATACTCTGTTAATTATATTTCTGTGATTTTAATTAGTCATTCATTGAAACTGCTTTAAACCTATATGATTTTGAGTAAGACTCAACTTGTATATCAGTGTATCCACTAATGCTAAACAACCTTTCCTTCTTTTAGGTTCAAACTTCCAATGTCGGGCTTGGGGAGAATCAAGAATTTCCACTAACTATGCAGTTCACCTGCAGAGTTAACAAAACAAGTTTGTGTTGTGGGTTTTCTTCTTGTTCCTGTTAAATTGGCCTTTTGAAGACTAAGGGCTTGTGAGCTTTGCATGTTAAGGGCTAAACTCTTGTTATAGTGAAACTGATTTTTTTAAGGCTTAAGGGAGTTTGAAGGTAAATTGAAAAGGAGTGCCATGGAGTCCTTGTGCAAGTCATTCACCTTGTAGAGCTCTAGGCTGAGAGAGCTCAAATGCCACTCTACTTAACAAGCTCAAAACTAACTCATTTAAATAACAAGCACAAACTCCACTTGGGATCCACACCGAGGCATTTGTGGATTGTACAGCCTGAACTCCCAAACAGCATTATTTGAAGAAACAAAGGAGTAATTCCTTTTTTAAAGTGGTAATTCAGGGATCAAGTCTCAAAAGCATTTGAACATTTCAAGGACTATTGCTATACTAAATTGTTCTTAACTACAAGTATTAAAGTTTAAAAGGAACAGAATACTGTTTTCAAATTCAAATTATTAGCTTCATGTCTCAGAAGGATAATAAATCTATGCATATTCTTGTCACTTTAGCAGAAAGTACAATGTTTGTGCTTTAAAAATGGAAAGTTAATTCTTGCTAACAAGTGATGGAGAAGATGTCTTGATGGCTCAGAAATGATGAACAAGAAGAAAACCTAAAATTCCTATGTCCAATACTGATCTAGTAGAAATATTTTGCAGAGTTAACACTCATATTTCATGGACAAAAAATGCAACTTGAACCACTAAATAAAAAGTTATCACGTCTGGCCGGTGAAGTCCATTGGTTCAGATCTTTGCTAACTGGAATGCCACACCAAGTGCTGCTATGTATTTGTTCTATCATTTTAATTTTCTCAGGTCTTTTAAAATGCCGTAGTTAGACTTCACTGGGAGTGTTTGCAGCTGGTTTGGACACCTCTTCATATCTAAAAGGTTTGTCATACCAAAATCCAATGCATTTTCAACAACATGAAAGAATATTTGCTAATGTTCACAGAACAACTTTGTATTTTGAATGAAAATATTTATCCATAAGACCATTTAACTTCCTGTTGAAAATTCAGGTATTTCACCTGATCACCATCAATTTTGAAGATATTTAGTTCCCCAAAAAAAGGCAAGATGCTAATGTTTTCTTCTTTAAAATGAAGAAAAATACATACCTAAGAAATGTATCCTGTGGCCTCTAAGATGACAAATTTTACAAAAGTCTCTCTTTTAAGTCAGGTGGGTTCATAATTTTGTTCGTTTCAACAGAATTTTTATTGATTCAAAAGTGATTTTAAAATCCTGTTTTAGATCTGAATGGTGTTCTTACTCAAAAACTAGATCATATTCAAGAAACGAAAAGTGAGCAAGATCTCCAGAGATATCTTTGTTCCTATGATGACTTTTAGAGTAGTTTTGTTAAATTGAAATATCGTTAAGTTAGAACTAGGCACTTCCTTTTTAGCTGTCGTAAAATGATGAATGGTGCAAGAAATACATGCAGATGTAATGGAAGTATGTGACTTAAAGCAGGAGCAATAGGTAAGAACTGAAACGTCTGTTTTCAAACTCAGCTTCAGCACAGTGTTATTTTTCCTTATTAGTTTTTCAAGCTAGTTTTGAGACGAGTCCTACAATTCACATACAATTAGAGCTCCCATTCAGGCAGTGGGAACTTTGCCCACTTCCAGGAGTACAAGCTGCAGCACTTGGCCCTAAGAATTTAATATAGCTATAATGACTCATTATTGAATGTTTAGTTTAATAACAACTGCTTATTAAGTGTATTAATCTCAGCTGATGAAAGCAAAATTCTTTAGTGAAAAGCTGTTTTTCTTTACATTAGTGTGCAATTATTTAACTGAAAGTTTCAAAGAGACACATCTAATTACAGTGCTGCTTTAAAAGTATTTAAGCATCAGTTATTGAAATATCATTTGAAATATGCTTATGGACCTCCTGTAGGGTTGTTAAAAAGCAAAATTCTGGTTTCAGATTATTACTTACGATACGTTTCCTTTCAATACTTACCAATTTCTTACAAAACCCGCTTAACGTACAGGACTGAACTGTTTCCTGTAAAACAGAACAAGAAGATGCAAGAATTTCTGTGTGTGCAGAATGCATATGTCTATGGTCAGGCTGAGAGTACTGGCTGAAGACCAAAATTAGTGATGCACATTTACAAATTAAGAATCCCTTTGCTGAATTGGCTTTTATGGAGAAAGCATACAGTAGCAGTCTAAAAGAAGTCTGCCAGTCAGTTCTCTGTAATTAAAGAAATAAAGAATTTATCTGCTGCAAAACTAATTCTGCTTGCCATTTAGCATCTTCAAATATTTGTCCTCAAACTGCACATACTTGCATATAAGAAAATAACAAAATTATCTTGATAGTTTGCTGTTGTTTTAGTGACCTGCTTTTTTTTTAGGGATACTTGTTCCTCTATCACATACTTCCAGCAGTTTATGGATGACAGATAAGCAATGCATATCTCTCCTCAGGAATCCCTGCCAAGCTCTGTACACCTGGAAAGTGTGAAAAGGACAGAGAAGGTATCTTTGGTGAGTAATGTAGCATGTCAAAAGTCTACTAAAATTCTGGTTGGTCAAAGACATGTAAGATATTCGGATAAAAGGAGGCAGAGCCCTGAACAGGCATATGGATGATAAGAGCCAGGTACTTTTCCTGCAACTTTATCCTGCAGAGAAAGGGTGATGTGATAGAGGTGCTCATCTGCTGAACCTGAGCAGGGACAGTAAGAGTCTGACAGTTCCCAGCCTCTGAAAAAATTCTCTGCCCTAAGGCTTAGATACATAATAACTGTCCTTGCTGAACTATTGAAGTACAGGTTTTCAGTCTTTCACACATGAAAGACATGAACTTTGTTCATGTACCGTGCTGTGCCACGAAGGCTCCAGCCAGTCCTTGCCTGGGGCTGGAAAATTCCAGTGGTGGTGCAGCCAGCCCCAGAGAAGCTCCGTGCTCCTGCCATGGCTGTGGCTTGTGCAGGGCTGTGCAGCACTCCTGCTGTGCTAGAGCTGGTGAGGTGGGAGGGGGTCCTGACCTCAGCATCTTTTATACCTTCAGGAAGAGGAATTTTCCTGCTTTGATGTCCCCTCCTGCAGACCCACTCTCCAACTCCTCCACACCCACTCAGGGTGGGTACTCATGGTCAAATGGGCTCACCCTTCCTTCCTGCCTTCCTTCCTTCCTTCCTTCCTTCCTTCCTTCCTTCCTTCCTTCCTTCCTTCATTTCCCATTTGGTGTTAGTGTTATTGTTCTTTCTGACTCACACAGTAATCCTGTCACTTTGTTTTCTTCTCTGCCTTCTTTTCCTTTTTTCTCCTGGGGAGATCTTTGTCCTCCTTGTTCAGGGCTCAGGTTGTGTAGCTATGTGCCTCCAAGGTCAGTACATACTCTGGTTGCTCCAAATACAAGCAGAAAAGTTGCAGACAAGGAAGGAGTGCAGAAAAGCTGCAGGGTGGCTTGAGTTCTTTCAGATGGAGTTAATTAGCCAAAAACCTCCCTGGACTGCTCAGCCCAGGGACTGGTTATTGGCTTGTTCTTTAAGATCTCTTGTCATGCTGTCAGCTTTGTGTAAGTAATGACTAAACAGCAAAAACTCTGAGATTGTTGCCTCTTTCACAAACTGTCTCCTTGATTCACTTTGCTCAATCCTCCATTTTTGCATCCATTTGTTTTTCCCCACTGTAGCAGGGTTGCATTTTGTCCTGTGTTTGTATTGCTCCACCAGAATCTGGGCATCCGGCTCTGACAAGTATCAGAGTTCATTATTGGGGCTGTGGGTTGCTCCTTCTAAAGAGAAAAGCAGCAATGTGTCAGAGCTCTCATTCTTTACTTTACCTGGACCACCACAGCTGCAGCAAGCCCCCACCCTCATGTGACAGGCACAATGCTCAGCTACACACACATGACATTTTGGACTTAGTTTCCCCAAGTAGAATAGTCACAATACAAACACACAAAGGATTAAATATCACATGTGAAAATTTCGGGGTTAATTTTTCCAGTCAAATAATAGCACTGCAGAAATACAGGTCCTTGTCTGTGCAGCTAATACAAAAGTGGTGAGCAGTGCAGGAGGCTCTAACCTTCATTGTGGCCCAAAGGCCTTGGTGGCCTTAGCACAGAGATTCTGGATCCATCACTGGTCACCAGCACCAACAGAAAAAAAAAAAAATTCAATCTACCAGGTCTAAAGACTTAATAGTATCAGTTTAAAAGTAAACTTCCTTAACTTGTGATCTAATTGTAGAATTATAGGATTTCCAAACCTATAACTGTATCGCTAGGCCTGGAGAAGGCTTCTTTAAATAAGAAACAAGAAGCAGGTTAAAAAAACCCCAGAACAAAGTTTTTAGTAATATCATTATAACACTTGCTTTCCCGGTAAATAATTATTAGCCTTCTGCTCAAGGCTGTCAGGGGAAGAGCAGTTGGTGTTAAGGCAGCTCCATGGCAGGTGTGCTCGGGAGCCAGCTGTCAGACTAGAACCACAGTTGCATTCTATTTTCTACCTCCCAAAAATATCTAGAGGCATGAATGCTGTACTTCAAGAACTACCAGATGTTAGTTTGCAAGAGGTGTGTCAAGCATAGCCTGTAACATAGTGAAAATTCAGAATTATAGGTGTGTGCATTCCACGTTTCCTTTGCCAAAGCAGCCTTTCTGATTCCTCGCCTTTTGTCTCCTAGTTCTGCCTTCGGTACAAAAGGACTCAGAGAAGGGAATGGTGAGAGACTTTCAGTCTCCTATAAAAATCCTAACCTAATCACAGTGCTGGTGCCTCTTCAGACCCCTACAGCAGGATCGAAGGAGCTCTTAGAGGTGATTATGGGCAACTCCTCCACACGAAGAGCAGAGCAGCAGAAGGAGTCCTGGGCCCTGCTGTGAGACCTAAGCAGGCCTAGCACAGCTATCAGAGTCTCTGCATGGGAACCCAGCAGGGGAATGGCAACAGCTCTTAAACCCTCCACAGGACATTAGAGATGAGTACTAAAAAATACTAGAAAATCACACAGGAGTACTTAAATATTACTTGATCATTAACATAGTAATTACATCAGTGCAGCTCCAGTCTGATGCCATAATTTAAGAGGTTTCAGCATTTTCATTATAATCAGTAGCAGTTATTTCCTGTGGTTCATTGCCCATAAAATGTTAACCATAGGAAAAAAAAAAAGGAGACAGAGACTTTGCCATGATGGCAATTAACATCCGCTGTGGTGCTTGTGCCTCCCTGAGCTACAAATCACTCTGGTGGGTGCTTCGTCAGGCTTCAGGGGGCCACACAAGGCACATTTGTTCCTAAAAGCTTTTAATAGAGGCTTTTAACTAAGATTTTTTATGGAACCTGTTCTGAGGAAGTAGGGCACTTTTCAAGTGGGCCTTTGTCTATTTTTGTTTCTCCTTTTACCAATATTTTAAAGACAACGTTCTGTATTTACTGGGTTGTGTGGAACATGCAGTAGTGCTTCTACAATAATGTAGTCTCAGCTACTGTGCAGAATGCATTTCTTAAGAGGCTATAATTTCTGACATAAGCATATAGTAAGTGAACTATCAAGCTCTGCTGCCACCAAAATGAAACTTCAAAAAAGTTATCACATATGAATTTATGTAACAAGCTCTCACACATTTTGCAAATGGGAATGTAAATGATGGTTCCTATATACCAACCAGATTGCCTGATTAATTAATGCATTACAAGGGAGAAAAGCTTTATGTTTAAAGCAAGACTGGGTGACTACCTCAGTGCATTATTTTTTATGGTTTTGATCTGATCTGGGCAAAGAATTACATTCAATCAACTTGAACTGTTTGTATTGATCTGCATAGAAGACTGAGGGGAAAAAGATATATTGTCTCACTATAAGCTTTTTCCTGGTTTTATTTGCTTTACAAGAGAGCAATATTTTTCTGACCACAGATTGAGTGCAATGGCTCCGTAAAACTGCCCAGGAGGCTTCTGCAACACCATTAGAAGTGCCTTGTCTCTGCTCAGAAGCTGCTGAAAAATACTTTTGAGGAAATGGGGTCCCCTGGAATATTATTCCTACAGCTGCCATGATGAACAAGCAGTTAAAATTCACTTGAAATAATTCTAGGGTGTAGTGACTAACATAGGAGTGTAGTGAATTTCTCCCCTAAAACATTCCCTGCCATATGAATGACTTCTTTTGAAATTAAATATCTTGGGGAATCACTTGAGATGAGAGAATTAACATTAGGATTGTAATTGTTGGGTTTCAATGCCATGACATATCGGGGGGTTTTTTTCCCTTTTTCTCCCCCCTTTTTTTTCCCCCAGTCTTTCTTGCTTTCTGGGCTCCAGTTTCCCAGGAGCATATTGTGGTTGCCTTGAATTCATCTATTAAGTGAAATTTACCCCCCAATCACTGAAGGGAGCTGTTGGACTCAACACAGATATGGGCTGTGGCACACAAGGAGATAATTTGGGAAGTAGCTGTGACTTAGGCTACAGCTCCTCCTGTTTTCCCTTCACTTGCATGAGCTAGGGAAGAGGTGGGGTGCAAAGTGTGTTCTCTCACCTGTTCTCAGGGTGCAGCTGGCCCAGGCTGCCTTAGCAGACTGGGTTGCTTTGCCCTGCTTTGAAGAGGGTTTCAGTAGCTAGAAAAGATCATGTTAGCAAGAAAGGATCGGCCAAGCATGGAACTAATTCTGTCCTACTCTCCACAGAAAGCCCAAGAAGTGAGAATTCACAGACCGTTTATGCAACACCCTTTGCATAAGAGCGAAGGTGAACTTCTCGAAAATATGTAGGAATCTCCCCTCAAATTAATCCATGCTATCGAGCTGATATAACTGAGAAGGCTGTTTGTTCCCAACTGTTTAACTTTGCCACATTTTGTACCACCTGCAATGACATTTCATTACTGTGGAGCGACAGCAGCAGAACCACCATGCAGCTATCAGCAGGAAAGGAAATTAGTGATGTTATGATTAACAAAATAGCTTTGACTTAGCCAATGCTGGGAAGACAGCCTCCAAAGGAATCAAATACTGCAAGTATCAGGAATGAACTATCAGCACCACCCTGTGGTTCCCTTGCTCTGTTTCCTCCTTGTGTGGGTCAAAAGGGAATGGATGTGGCCCGGCAAACTCAAAAGAAAGAGCTTTGTTTCCTTCTGGATTTTGGCCTTTCCTGTTTCATATGGCTGATACTAAAAACTTACCCTTCTG
Organism: Struthidea cinerea; assembly: GCA_013397865.1. NCBI lineage: Eukaryota > Metazoa > Chordata > Aves > Passeriformes > Corcoracidae > Struthidea > Struthidea cinerea. The sequence continues at coordinate 41,006 of VZTI01005479.1, forward strand.
CCCTCATGAGATGAACAAGTCCAAAAAGATATTCAGAAAAGATAGGAGGTTTTGTGGGATTTGAGGGAATAATGAATACGTTAATAATGCCAAGGTTGTGGATTTGGTCCTGGAATGGGCCATTCACTTAAGAGTTGGACTCCATGATCTTTGTGGGTCCCTTCCAACTCAGAATATTCTGGGATTCTATAATATCCTTGTCTGCAGCCAACATTCTGCCCAGTCTTCTTCATGTCTGCTGCTCTTTAAATTGTTCCCACAGGGCACTGCTGTCTGACGGCAAGCTTAAGGAAACACAATTGAAATCTAATCATGGTTCTGTCATAGCTATTACAGATTTCCTCGTTCTCGTAATCTCAGATAATTAACTGAAAAATGGGTGTATGTATGGAAGAAAACCTCTCCTGTGAAATTCAACATATGCAACAAGTCCTGTCATAATTAGAGTGGTTTGGTTGTGCAAAGCAGTATGCTATCCTTATTTTAGCAGAGTCTTAATTAAGGTATCAAATTAACAATTATACTAGTTGCATATCCTTATGGTGTAATTTTCTCTGATACAGCCACTACTGATGGAATTTCAGCTAAAATAATGGACTGTTATGAAAACAATAAATGCCATTCAAGGAGATATTTATGATGCATCAACAGATGTAAGGCTATCTGTGCCTCCCCCTATACAGCTTATTAGTTAAAACAATCAACAGAATAAAGACTGAGCTTCCATACTAGATATTTTTGTTAATAAAGAGGAAAAGTCCCTGTATATATAGGTCGCTAAAGTAAATTCAAATGTTCTTTCATTTTCTTCTCTCATTAACAAGTCCTTCAAGGAGTTGACTTATTTGTGTACGAAATTCTGTTGATTGTGGCTGCATTTCCCTACCTTTTCAGAAAATCAAAAAGTGATCATTGGGCCAGCCAGCTCACCAAACTGTCTGGAAAAAAACCATGTCACCAGCAAGTATTAAACAGTGAACAGCTGGGATCCCAGAATATCCTATTCCTCACCGTAAAGAACAGGGGAATCTGTACCAAGTCATTTTTACAAAAGTTCAGGCTTCTAGAATTGCTTCCGTCACACACTTTGAATTACCTCTAATTTGTTTGAGTTCAAAAATTTGTTTGAGTTAGATAATTTTTGGGGCAATGTTGTGTATTTTCTTCCCACAAGGAAAGAATGAGAAGGAGTCCGTGTAGGAGTCTGTCGAACTGAGCGATTAGTTTAATACTGCTGAGATTTTATTGTAATATTAATGATGTGTTACGGTGCCTAAGGTCCTGGATAAGCATAATTTATTATTTTTAATCTAAATAAGTAAATAAATACAAGAATCATAAGAGAAGATTCTCCTTTAATCTTATTTGTATTGTGGCATAACCACAGTCATAATAAACCTCGAATATTTTATTTTTCTTCCCATTTAAGAACCTACACATATCAAAACTCTGATTTCACTCAAACACCAAGGAAAACATCAAGATGATGACTTTTATCATCAAAGGGTGTGTTGCCTCTCTACTAGTTTACTGTGAGAGTAAAGAAGGGATTCAGGACACTATATGGAAATGCAAATACCACTTTCCCTTGATTACAAGATACTGACTGAGATTTGAATCTTGTTTGTACAGCAAACCAGTTATGTGTATCAAAACCAGTAAAGTACTTCTTTTTTTTTTACACATTTTAATCACTACATTGCTTCCTTCAAACTAATGCATATCAGCGTTTAAAGTGTAGTAAAAAGAAATAATTAGCAGTTAATCTAGAAAAATACATCTAGAAAAATAAATCCAGCTCAATGTTTACATTTTTACATGTTTTCTAACCTTAAATTTGTGGAGAGAAAATTGCTGGTTTCTCATTGCTATAAGTTTTTTTTTTTTAATGTAAGTAGAAAACATCTGGCTGTCCAGTGTCATCCATTTTATACATTTTGAAAACCTCATGGGCATTTTGAATGCAGGTGTAAGTAACTGGTAATGCAGATACCAAGCATGACCCTTTCTGTATTTGTCAGAAGCATGGAAGTTGGGGATGTGATCTGATCCTTCATTATGACAGAAGAAGTATAGCAACTATTCAGTCAGAAATAGTTTTACAATTAATTTCATCATAGAACTGGATGTCTTAATATATTAATACCATATTAGTTTTGTGTAGGAAAATAGTCTTTGTACACCCATTCCTAAGGCTTACTCAATTTCATGCCGTATCAAAACCAGCCATTCAAATCTGAGAGAAAAATAATTGACATAAAAAGACATAATACTCTAGTCCATGGTGCTGTATTCTACACACAGCTTTTTCATCAAGTTCATTTCAGAGTGTGACAATATCTCCTTCAAGGAAAATTCCTGTAGAACCAGTGAGAGTTCTGGCCACTTAAAGGGCAAAGAACCAAACAGACCTGAGCCACACACAGAGTTTTGTGTCATCTAAAGTTGGTCAGTTTAGTTGAGTTGGTTCAAGAACACCAGTGGAAATTTAGGCAGATCAAGTTGTCCTCTGTTTGGGCAGAGAAAACCATCACCTGTGTAAAGTGGTCAGATTCCTGAATTCAGGCAGGGTCTTTATCTCTCTGTGTTTCTCTCATTATTCTCCTCTTTGGAGAATTTGGCTACTGTATTTCCCATCCTGTATAGCTACACCATGGATAAAGGATGAGGTGCTATAGGAGTATGCAGGGCTACAGAGCCCTAAGCTTGCATTTATACATTTCCTCGCTGTATGATTCAACTTATTACAAAAACTCCTTCTTTAAAAAAAAGTTCTTTTTCTCTATTCCCCCTCTTCTTCCCCTTTATGTATTTCACGTGCTTAGGCGTGGTGCCACATTCTTGCCCTGTACGCCCGGTGCTGTGTCTACAGTGAGATCAGACTTCCGATTATGCCCAAAAGTTACAGTTTCAGTAATTACTTTACACATCTATGCATGTGTGCATGCACTAGTTATCTAGCAAGCTGAAAACCAATTCTGGTCAGGATTATTTTTCTTTCTCTGGCCTTAATGGAAAGATGCAAGGAAGCAGCTTTAGACTGACTTTCAGAAATGAGTCTGTCTTATCAGGAATTAGCATTCTGCTGAATTTTGCCAACAAGGCCACTGAAGTTTGAAGACTATGAGATGCTACAAAGCAGATGGCACATGTCAAGGGGAAAGGTGGTGGGGGGCTCTTCTGGTCTGGTGTGATTTTCAGCAGGTACATAATATTTTGAATGGAGGACTTTTTATCATTCAGATACATTTGCATTGATTCCCTCTGGAGCTGAAAACGAAAGCAAGCAACCAAAATGTCAGTCAAGAGCTAATCAATTTCCTCTGTTGGGGGAAGCCTGGCTATAATATTGAAAAAGTTTATTTTAGCACTGCTTATGCCCAAATCCTGGTAAGGAGGATGGTGCCCTTTGATGAGTGCTACACACTGGACGGGAGCCCCAGCTTCAGTTTCAGGGTTTGGTGTTGCAAAAGCTCCCCCTCCCTTACCATGTTTGAATGACTCAAGTATTGCCGCTCTCCAGGGAGAGGGTGAAATCTGAATCTTTTGAATTTTCACCTGCCACTGGCCAAACACATTAGCGGAGTACATCGGCTCCAGCAGCTGCAGGTGTTTGCACTTTCAGAGAGAGGAGATTATTTCCTTCACAGAAAACAAGAAGAGTTCATCAAGCACTCCTGAATTAAACTGTAAGTCCAGCCCAAGCTCAGTGCTGCTGAAGGGTGGTGAGGAAACACCAGGCTCTGTAGAGCAGATGGGCTTTCCTACCAGCTGGCTGACACCCGCTCCAGGGAATGCTCAGCAGGCAGAAAAGCAGCTGAGGCATAATTCCCTTCAGCTTGTGCTCAGGGCCATGCTGTACCCTCAAGAGGCAAACAGCACTGACAGTGCCTGTCCATATGTGGTTCAGAGTCACTCCGTTCCTTTAGAGTAATGGACATTTAAAGGAATAACCTATTATTCAGCATAGTTAAGCCAAGCCTACCATACTCTCTGCTTTCCAAAAATATGACAGCGGGGTTTCCTAAATCAGAAATGCAGAAACATGTGCAATCTCATGGTGGTAACTTCCGCTGTTATCCGTCCATCTGAGACTCCCAGACCCATCTCGCATTTAGTGAGAAAAAGCAAAGAACCAATGCTTCACTTCGTTATCCTCTTCTCACCTAATTTTCTTTTAAATTTCATTTTCAAGCCTTTCTGCATTGCAGAGAACTATGTGTCAACAGACCAGAATTAAAAAGGTGACAAACTGTGAAGAATTAAAACTTCTAATTTAACAGATGAGCAACTGCAAATAACAAAATCTCAGACAAACACAATTTTAATGAAAGGTGACATGCTGGAGACAGGAAGTTTTCCCCCCTCTCTCTTCATCATGTAAAAACAAATTAGTTTAGGAAGCCATACAATAATGCTGTGAATGCAATAACAAATTCATATCCTGTGCTGTTAGTTTTGTTTGCTTGTTTGCTTTCTGAAACCATATATGACACTTCTTTCATAATAGTATATTTTCTTCACACTAAATATGTCAACATTTGTTCATGTCTGGACTCGCTCTCATTCTTATTACGATCAGGTACAGCTCTGATTCTTCACCTCCTCAGTGGAGCTTTACATTTCAGCTGCTGAGGGCTGGGGGAGGGCTGGCGCTGCAGCAGACTCTCTGGAGTTTTCTAGCACCTTGTGATGTAGAAAACTGACTGGATACACGTTGGCCACTTGCTTTTAAGGAAATTTTCCAGTGTGATAAAACTCAGAAGGAAAAGTAAACATGGATATAAATGAACATACTGAACAAGAACACTCCTTTACTGCTTTCAGTAGGGCTACATCCCAGCCAATCATTAATGTGTGTGAGTCCCCTAAAGTCAAGCCAAATCCATAACCAATATAAAGTAACAAACCTTTGTAGAAGTTATTGAGTAGCTACACTGATTTATGTCAATTTGGGATTTTGGCCCAGTCAAATTTATCCTACTTATTTAATAGATGAATGCAGTACTCTGAGTACACCCAGCAGTGGTTTAAAAAGCCAGCAGAGTGTTAAAAACTCCTTTTAACTAAATATCACTGCCTCCCTTCCTCAAAGGGTGTAATTTGGATCAATGAGTTTTATAGGCAGTTCACCTACAGTTGGTGAGCATCACTCGGCTGCCTCTCTGAGGATCACACTGGAGTAAGTTTTCACATGTATGCAGTTAACCTCAAGGAAGCACAAAGAGAGGCTGCATAAGTTCAAATGACTTCTTGACAAAATAGTGGGTTTACTAGATAGCAGGTGGTCACCACGTGTAGTCTTAGGAAGGCCCTAGCTCCGAATGCATTCTCGTATTAAGGTCATTGAAATAGGTCTTTTTGTCCTACTGTGCTTGAAAGAATAAAGAATATCAAAGATTTTCTTAAATTATTATTACTATAATTATGTGAACCAAATAACAAAAAATTTTATCCAGATTCTGTGAATGAGATTTCCAACCCAGTGACAGGGAATCTTCGAGGTAACTCCCCCAACAGTTCAAAACATGTATGGTATAAATTCCCCTAGATAGCAGAGTACCCTAATTTTCACCTTTTCTCTCCTCATGTACTTGAAAGTAACTGCTTTATTTCCATACTCGTGGCAGGTGCCACAGTAAATCAACCAGTGGGAATCTCTCACTTGCACCTCTGCCTCACTGGGTATTAAAGAGGTTTTCCATTTAGCTTCCATTAGGGAATGGTTTCAAGACTTCAGCATATGGGACTTGCTGTTTAAACTGTTTACAAGTGACACTTTGGCTCTGAAAATGTAAAGTATATATGACTATGGGGGCTGTTTTCCCATGTAACCCATCTGTGATTAATTGTTGTGCATTTTATGCAATTATCTGAATTTAAAGCAAAAGCTACAACTTACATTTTTCCCTCTTGAGACATAAAATATGTTACAGCATGAACCAGCTATATCTTTTTAGACTGGAGCTAAATTTCATCATAAGTTAGTCTGTTTTATGCATGTTTGGGGAAAAAGGACTTTAACAGTTAACAACATCGTAGAATAAACAATGGAACTGGGGTGTCATTTTGCCTAGATTATATCTGACAATTTAAAGGCCAGGAAGTATTAGCAAGCAAATATTGAAAATTATTGGAAGAAAAAGCTTAGAGGCGTCCAATGTAGAAAAAGGAAAATTATCACTTACAACTTCACATTAAGTCAGGCAGCCATTCTTTTTACATCACAGTTGAACTAAACACAAATATTTCTCACAGCAGCAAGGGACAGTGGTCTGGACTCGTTGTGCTGACTTGGTACAAGCACAAATCAGAGAGAGAAACACTTTCTCTAATAGTTACATAAAAGAGAATTAATGATTTGGAGGAGAACATGAGAACTCCACAGTATATTTTAATCAGCAAGAGGCAGCTGTCTTTGCGCTCAGGGAAAATTAATGTCGGGACCTTTCCTTAAGAAATTAACTATGACACTGGCTTTGTCAGAAAGAAGAAAAGGATAGTTATCCCACTTGTTGCACATTCCTCCTGTTGCACAATATATTAAATAATAAACCTGAGTGTTAATTCAACTGGGACAAAATATAATGTAGAAATTATGTATAAATTAATGCATTCATTTAAATTAAGCAAAAAAAAAAGAGATGGTACGATGCAGAACCATCTGTACTGTGCCATATGTCAGGTAGAAGGACAAATAAAAATCAAGGAAGATCATTAATAATCTTTCTGGGAATAGTTAAATATTTTCAGCAAATTAGATTACAGAGATCATTAGATTTTTTTGAACAGGAACATACTGTTGCCATTATTTATGTGTGAGATACAGACTTAATGTGGGATAAGTCACCTAATTAAATAATATTGCAGTATTTTATGAAACCTTCCCTATTACTTAGAAAATTTATAAGCCTGGGAACAAGCTATCCAAGTTCCTAACTCTCTTAACTTTGACCTAAAGAGGAAATAGGAGCCCAAGTATAATTTAGGATCTGGAATCCTTGCAGGTGATGTTTCTCAACTCGAAAATTCTAAAGGTAAAGGGAGAAGGGAAGTTGTGGGTCATGTAAGCCATGAGAACTGCTCTTTCTGAGGACTAATGGAAACCGTGGAAGCAAGTAGGATCTTGCTGTACAAAACTTTCCTAAAAATCAGGTCTGTTCACTACAGCTAAAAATAGAAAGTGCCCTCTCTTTGATAAAGTAATCCTCAGAGAACCTGAACAAGGCAGTCAGGCTGCACGTCTGCACAAGTTCCCTGAAAAGAGTTGTGGGAAGAAACCATGAAAAACAGTTTACAAGCACCTGCAGAAGGTAAGATAGAATCACCAGTGAGACTTTTTCCAACCGAGGCCCTTGCCTGCCTCAACAAGCCTCTACAAAGCAGTGTAAAATATTCTGTGAGGAAAAACCTAGTTTGAAATTTTCTGCCTTGTCATTAACATGTCATTAACATTATTACTTTACTGCCTAACTGATACATCCTAATGTACTAGAGACTTTCCCAACAACTTTTTCTTAATCACAATCATTCCTTTATAAAAGAACTGTTTCTGTTTTGTTATGCACATTCAGCATTACGAGTTTCTAGCATCTCTTCTTGTCTCCCAAATAAACCATGTTTCAGTCTGTTAATTTTCATCTTAAGTAAATCCCTCTAACTATAATAATGATTCTGTGGCTCATCTTTGAACTCCACTCAATTTGCCCAGACATTTATCTCCAATGAAGATATCTCTACATCTAAAAAGTCATAGAAAATAACCTTATTTTTCTGCTCCACGGCATAATGACTCTGCATGCTTCCCTAACTTGGCACTGTTAAGCTGCAAAATCTTGTCTAATTTCTGATCTGTTATCTCCCTGAACACTGGTAGTGCTGTGCTCTCCTAGCTCTCTCCCTCCTACTGAATTTCTCCTCTGTTAATTTCCTCTAGATATACTTTAATTTTCAATGGCTCTAAGGTTTCTAAGGCTTGCCTGTTATTTTTGGTCTATACTTTAAGCTCTTTTTAATTTGGTTTGGGTCTCTGGTATTAGCAACTTGTCACATGTTAATGTCATCTATGGATTTCATTAATTTTATCTTTCTATCATTAATTTTATTTTCCTGCTCTTTTTAAAAGTATAAAAAAAAAATAACAGAAGTATCCTATAAGATGAAATTAAACACAAGAAACATTCTTGTGGCAGCCTGTACACCACTACTTTGTCATTCAGTGATTCATCCTTCTTCAGGATTCTAATGTATATTGCATGTCCACACACAAAGCAATTGCTGTTGGTGCACATTTTCAGATCCATGAAGAATTAATGTAATTTGTATTACACCCATCACGCTCTCCCCAGTGCCTAATGCTGTAATATGTTTGCAAGGACAGCACTAGAGTTGGAGTTGCAATCCTCTGTGAACCCAAATCACTTCTTGTTTATGTCTCTAGATCATCAAGGTTAACTTAACCACTGCCCTACAGAAATGCTTTAAACAAACATGTCTGTGTGGCAGAGTATCCTGTATCCTACCTGATTCACTGTGACTATTGACATTCAGAGCTGGTTGTTCCATCAGGACCATAGTCAGGTACTCTGCAAACATAGACAGCAGGAAGTTCAGCTGCAGAAAAATGTAAGGATTGGGTAAAGGGTGTTGAGCAAATCACAGCATCAATCCTGCACACAACTGTACCTGTGACAGGGAGGGACAGCAAAATCTCCTTTGCATCTAAGAGCCGAGGTTGTCAGGCACTTGGAATATCACCACCTGATGAAATTGTCTACAGAGCAAATTGGTTTCCAGTAGATTTTCAGAGCAGTCTTAGAACTTACTTTCCCTGTCTTTTTTATCCAGGTAGAGATGGCCACAAAAGTTTGTGGTTACAAACAGCTGACAAAACATAAGCCCACAAGGAAGTTTTCGGCTCTGGAATATTAGATGTTGGATTAGCAGCCATTTCCCATCTCCTCCAGAAATAAGAGACAACAGGAGATACAAATATAGGAGCTCACCAGGAAAGGGTAAGTACTGATCAGCACAGTGAGTTCAGCACACCAGACAGAGGATCCAACTCTCAGCCTGGCAGCAGGGACCTGATTCCCTTGTGCAGGTGTTTATTGGGGATTCTTGTTCTTCCCACCCATCTGGATCCTGCTGGGAAAGAGGAGCTGTTGACCTTGGCAAGAGCTGGGGGACAAGGTCTCAGTTTCTGAAACAAGAGTCAGGAAGAGCTGTGGAAGTGAAGTCTTCCTGCCTATTACATTCCTAGATATTTCATGAAGTCCTGGGAATAGAGATATTTTAGAATTTAAAGTGTCAGTATCAAAGATTTGCTCCATCTATGTAGTTTCTCCCTAGTGTTTATTTTATCTAGCTTGGAAAAGCAATTTTGTGCTCTCCCTGTGAGTGTATATACGTGTGTGTATATGTGTATATATAAAAAATGCACATATTTATAAAATACATATATACTACTTCCCTTGGTTTCAAAATGTCATTCCCTGTGGCCTTACCTCTATTACACACATCATTCATTAGATTATGAAAACCATTAATGTCAGGCAGCAGAACCAAAGGAATTCACTAAGGGAGAACCATTAGCATATCAAGTAGCTATTTCTCAGCTAAATATTCCTGACAGCCCTCATTACATATGATGGATGGGCTTTATAAGAGGTAGTATTTCCAGAAGAAAATAAAATCTCAGCATTCTACCACATGTGGCCCAATAACTAGACATCATTTTTTGGCTGTCTGTTTGCATTCCTCTCCTTTTTTTCTTTCAGAATGAAAGAGTTGTAAAACTCACAAATAGATTAACCGCATAATTCAAAATTCATTAAAAATTGCGAGCCTAATTTAGCCTAGTTTCTGAATTCTGCACGTGCTTTAGTCATGGGATATCAAACACTGTGTGTCATCCTAGCTGTGTTGCCAGCAGCCTGTCAGAAATAAAAAGAGATAGCACTGAAAAAGCAAGTAAGGCTGGCTTTTAAAAGACCATGTAATGCCAAAACTTTCTATGAGTTGAAACCCAACATTTTCTGAGGTAAGAAATGCAATTTTAAAAGAAAAAAAATACTGTAGCAATGCCTTCAGGAGTTGGCGAATAGTTCTTGCAGCACCTCATGGAGAATGGGCACAAGGAGCCACAAACAAGCACAGTGAACACACATGTGGCAGTAACACCCTTGTGTGGGATTGCAGACCCCAGCACTTCTTTAAAATGGGACCAGAAATAGTTCAAATTTTCTGCTGTGCATTTCCCTGTAAGTATCAGTGGTGGAGCCCAGGTACCAACAACAGATTTGACCCTTACACCTCTTGTGGTTCTTTCATGTACTGATTTAGGTTGGTTTTTTCCCAAAAACTGCAATATAATTTGTCTGGCATGATTTATTATCAATACTGCTAAAATTTCATGGTTCTCTGACCCTCTAAATCTGAAGTGATTTGACTTCAATGAGGCAAGAGTACTCCTTTGCAAATCAAATTATAAAACAGCAGGGTATTAATTTTATTATTATTCACAAATGAGCTTTATTGCAGAATAAGGAAATTGACTGGACACCTACTGCACAATGATCCCCAGTGCCACATGCTGATGAGGCAGAAGGATGTTTGCAGTCAGTTTCTTTTCCCAATTTTCTCTTCTACCTTTTAACTTGTTAACTCCCACTTGTTAACTTGTTTTGCTTATCTTTTTTTTCACTGTTACTTAGAGGAAGGGTTTCACCAGTACGGGAAACATGTTCATTAAACAAGTCATTTAAAAACAGAGAGACAGAGAAGACACTCCTTAGAAAATTGCTAAAATCATTCAAAGAACATTTTTTAACTCCCCAAGAAACTTTTTTCCTTCCAGGTCCCTTCCAAGTCAGCATATTCTGTGACTGTGATTGTGTGATTCTGTGATTCTGTATAATACTTTAGCATTTGAATGCACAAGTTCTGAGGTGCTAATAACTCTCCTGTGGAACTTCCAACCAATCCAGGAAAGAGCGAGGAGTCTTTAAATGTCTCAGCATTTTAAGAACTAATTTTCTGAGGTTTTTTGGTGTTCAAGCTATGAAGTGTGCTTTTTTTCTTAATGTGTGATACTTCAGAAATGCAGAGCTCTCATCTTTTGAAAATGAGTGCTCTAAAGCAAATGAAATTTGCCACGCAAATATTAAAAGGCCCAAAATAAATTCTCACCTTTGACAACCCTGCCTGATACAATTATAAGCAATTATAAAACTATTGAAAAGCAGTTAGCTAGCATTTTCAGCACGATAGCACGGAACTCCTGGCCAAGATGTGTATTGAGATATCATAGATTTTAATGGAGTTGTAATGAAACATAATGACAGTAATACTTACTGCCTATGAAAGCACTAAAATGCTTACAATTACCTTTCTCACGCAATTAATTTTAACATGATATTAATACAACTGTGGTATTTATTATGCAAAAATAGATTTATTATGCATATTTTCAAGACACTCTGAATATTTTTCTTCAGACTACTTCACATTTATTCTAGTATCAACAGTTACAGTTAAATGAAAATGAGCAATTACTCATAGAATTTCAGTGCAGGAAAATCAACTCTGCCATGTGTGGATTCTGAAATGTTAGTTTAAATATTCAGTTCTCATCAACAAGTGTGAACAATAAATCACAGCACACTTCACAGATGATGTAAACTGTCAAGCAAGAGTAAATTTATTCATTGCTTTAACTTTAATAATTACCAGTATGTCCTAATATATTAATTGTCATAACTCTCGCTGCCCAGACAATTGTTTCAGCAGAAGTTTATATACAAAGGTATGACATATCTTGAGAATTCAGAGTTCAGTTCATTCAGTAGGGCTAAAACCTTAGTGTTCCCTAGCTGGGTACCACTTCAGAAGACATTCCACTGAACTGTAGGAGTCAACAGCTCTGGGGCAGAAGGTGCTTAAGATACACCAAAACAGCCATTGGTCTTGTTCTTCCACTGGATGGATTTTCATGCGCTCTTCTTCGTGGTATTTCACTTATTTATTATTTTCTTTCTCTATCTGCAAAAGAGGGACACTAATGCTGGCTTCTTTTGTAAAAGGTTGTCAGTTTTATGTACAAGAAATATATTAAAGTCAAATCCAGAAATAGTTATGGATTAGTAGATCGATTCACTTTTGTAACTCTCGAAGAGCAGAAGAATAGCAGTTGTTCTGTATTATTAGGAAAAAAAAGAGAGAGACATCAGACTTGTTTCTTCCCTTTGTAAGTTCCTATGCATCTTTCCACAAGGAGTGATTGATGATTCAGCCATTAGCATGATTCTGGACCTCAGTCTTGAAAATGGCATTCACAATGCATCTTTATTCACAAGGATGTTGGGAAATATTTGGGCATTTTCAATATACAGGCATTCCTGCAACATATCTCCAGATTATAAATAGAGAAATGTACAATACTACTGAGTTAGACCGGAGAGTGTGCAACGGTTTACAGAATATTTTCAGTGTGGTTTACAAATATTTTTATGTTGTAGTGTATTGTTTTAAAATAACACATTAATAAGAAGCAATAACTGGAGGTCCTAGATTCACAGGGTGTAAGTCAGCAAGCAGAACACTTTATTTCCATTGCCATCTTGGTCTGCTTGCTTTCCCCGACCAGTCTGCACACACAGCAGCAATGGATGTGAGCAGGAACACACAGCCTCGGCAGGGTGCTCCCTTTTGCCTTTATTGAAGACAGGCTGAAAGCAGGGCAGTGGTTGCAGGTCCCCTGGGCCCCGCTCCGTGCACCCCACTGCACTGACAGCCAGTGGGCTCTGCAGGCACACAGCAGCCATCTCATAAATGTTTGATGGCAGTGCTGCCAGTGGCACCTACATTACTTTTACATGGATTTATGCCTGCACAGTGAATAAAAACAAGAGCAGTTCAGACATAAGTGGCATGTTTACACATTAAAACAGCAGGAGCCTGTAAGAGATGAGCAGACTGCCTTCAGGCCAGCCCTGCTCATTGTGGTGCTTGCTGAGAATATCTTCAAGAGATGCTGTTGCCCCTTCTTTCTGACTCTGACCTTCCAGCCATTTAATCCCAGCTGAATCCTTTCCCACTTGTAGGACTGACTGCTTTGTGATCCCAGAGACACACAGCTGCAGCAGATGTCAGGTCAGCAGACCAATTCCAATTAGCAATTCATTTCCACAGTGTGTGATGCAGGAAAAAGGAAAAGAAGCAGATATCAAATACCTTATTCTTATCTTCATCTGCATTTGGGAAAACATGTGGTGCAGCTCCAGAACTTGTAGTTTTCTTCTAACATAGTAGAGGGCATTGGCTGGGTCAGAATTGTTCCCAGCTTATTCCAATGTCTCTTTTACGGGTGAGAGTGTACCTGGCAATGTAAGGCTCTGATATCTTGACATGGTATCTGCTTTGTGGGAGGTTGTGTCAAAATAGGAGGTCTAAGTCTCTGCTGTGAATTTTCCCCTGTTGAGAAAATGGCTGACAATATTCTATGCAACATTTCTGTGTTGCTTTCTCTCTCTCAAGTTTATAAAAAGCAGATGTGTATTAGAGCCCTCAGAAGCACTGCTTTTTAGGAGTTTTTCTTTGTGAAGTTTTTCACACTGGCAGTTAGTCAGGAGGAAGAGGAAACAGCAACATAAGGGTACTTCTTGTGGAATGAGACAGAACTATAAAGAGGAATAAAGGAGATACGAGATAGATGTGAAGGAAGGAAGGAATGAGAGAATGAGAAAAGACCTGGAAACCAGAGAAAGACAGTGACAAATTCTGGTAGGGATTCATAAGAAAAAGTTGAAAACTTATATAAAGGAGAGGAATGTAGAGGAAAATACTATAAACCATGGCAGGGGGTGGGGGGTGGGCAGGGAAAAAACAAAGTAAAAATGGAAAAAGTATATGAGAAGGGATTAGTAAAATAGTAATAAAGGTTTCTTCAAGGCTGGGGTCTGTAAATGAGGAAAGGGAAGAAGACACTGAGAGTGACTGTGCACAGACTAAAGAACGGTCTGGGAAGCAGGGATACGATGCTGCCTTTAGCAAATACACAGCGCTCTAATCCTAAGCAGATACTGCCCAGAGCCTTTACACTTGCCTGAAATAAAGCTTCAGGCTGGATGATGGAGAGAAGCTAGGGCAGGTACTGTTAATGTAAGATCTTCCTTTGACTGCAAAAGATGGCAATGCATGAAGATTTGACCCCCTGTACAGCACCTGAGACTGCAGCTGTAGAAATCTGGTAGCCCTGCCTCACTAATACCACATAGAGATTATTTCATTCTTTCTGTTCCAGTGATTTTTAGGCAATTATCCTTCTATTTCTAAGCCCTTCATTTGCTGATTACCATAAATTTCCCATAGCACCTTCCATAATAACCTAGAATAAACAGAAGCACCAGCACGTGTAAATTAGGGAAGAGAAACAGAACTGGAATTATGTCATATAATCACATCCTCCTCCCTACAGAGAGCCAAAAGGAAAATTAATCTTTTGTTGTGTGCATCTGGTAACTTTAATAATATGGTAAAAAGAAAAACTGCTTTTACATAAGTCCATCTCTTAATACAGCAATACCATATTGCACAGGGAAACACTGTGTTTAAAAACACAAGCCAAAGCTGACAGTATTTAAAACAGCAGTTTTGAAACAGTACCAAAATCCTCTAATTCTCTGTGATGTTTCTCTACCTATAGAGGGTTTTTTCCACTGAATATATTAGGTCTTTTTCAGTTCTTCCTCCCTTTCTCTAACCCTCTCCTCTCCCAAATGGGAGTGGAGAGATACGAAAACTGAGCAGAAAAAGAATAACTGTCTTCATGCAGAGATGTGCTCTTATCAGAGCTGACATAAAGAAATGAACTGTCATTTTCATTCTAAAAAGAAGTAGGAAGTATAGGCACACGATTCTCAGGAGGCTACTGCCTCAAGCTTGCAAAAAGTATTCAGCTGACCATATCATAACATTGAGAATGACTGGATTTAATTGTTAGGAAAGTTTGCCTTTTTTCTTCCCCCTTTAGTCCTTCCTTCCCAGGAACCACGGATCTGCCATTATCATGACTTGCACGTAAGTCTGAAGATGAATTAAAAAGCATGGCATGATTCCCAAACACATCCATTCCACCAAAACTCATATTTCAGATTTAGGATTCTGCCTGGGAGAGAAATAGGTATCTATCAATGGCTGTGAATTTGAGCAAGAGTAGCTGACTACAGACTCAGGTGAAGAAGTGCAGAGAAATATCTTGTGGATCACAGTGATTCATTTCTCTGTGTTTATAGACTTCCAATACATTAAAATTATTTGCTTCCCTGTATGCACTAGTAAAGACTGCTCACTATTTGCCTTTGCGAGAAAGGGCTCGAATAAAAAAAAAAGGAAGACAGACTGGTACTAATTCAGAAAAATACTGGACAAGTAAATGGGCCTCCTTTTTCCAAGTAATACTTCCATGCAAGGATATATGTTGGTGCAGTTTGCCCTTTGCAAGTGCTATATTTTTCCTTACATGCAATTATCCTCTTCCATACACACTTCAGTGAGCTATGGCAAGCATAAAGCCGGCAGGTTGCATGACACATCATGCTCCTACTGCTCTGAAACTGCAGCAAACCTACAAGGCCACTTTTAAAATCTTGTAAACTCCTTGAAGTCAAGTTATATCTATTTCTTTACTATGCACCAAAGATGATGACAAACAGAATATCCAAGTTTTTCTCATCCTACCAGCCAAAGTCACATGAAATTCAAAGAGTACAAATGAGAAATCAAATGCTTTTTTAGCAGTCCAGGGCAGTTATGATTTGGATAAATTAGGAACAAATCTTGTCCTTTCTCCTTCTATAAAACTGTTGAACCAGAAGTGAGCTATTTACAAGTCAGATGGGTCAATTTCTATGTCCTCTCCAGTGAAAAAATATTACTCTAAATCATCTTTTGGTTCTAAAGAAAACATAAAGTACATTTAAAAATACAAATTTATAAAATCTCTGCTATTGATGTACGAGTGGTAAACATGCCATCTCTATTGCCTTAGTGTAAATTTTACATTATTCAACATAATGAAAAGCAAAATAAACTGCAGGTTGTTTTCGTACATGGTTCATGATTTTTTGCTGTCACGGTTTTTGTTTTGAAATGCAGTTGTCACTAAAGACATGCTCCATACAATTACACATCACAGTTTTCTCGAAAGCATGAGATGTTCCTTGTTCTACAGAATGTGAGAGCTGAACTGTGCCCCTTTCTTTGCAGTTGATTCAGAGTGTATTTCCCAACATCTAAAGTTGGGAGTAGTACCCAAAACACTACCATATATCTACCTAAACAACAGAATGAATGCCAAACTCCTAAGGCTCAGCCTAAATCAACTCGTTCATTTTATTTTGTTTGGTCCTCAGAACCGGGGATCAAATGACACACCTTAATCTCGTAATTTTTATGAACAATTGTGCCTGAGGAAATCTTTTGAAAACATGGGGTATTCAAATATTTGTTGCATGAAACTGTGGTAGATACCATAGAGGTGCTTGCCACAAGTGATGTATGAATCTTTAATTTCTCCCTCAGTGGCTGGATTTTCTGTGGAGGAGATCCAGAGGAAATCCCCAAACTAATTAAGCAGACATCCAACATTATTAAGCCTTGTCTTGCGAGGCTTGGAGAAGAACAGCCTGATCTTAGCACTGCACAGCGAAAGAGAAAGATAACAGCTCTGCTCCAAGCCCTTCCCTGCTCAGCAGTGTCTGGCAGGCTCTCGGGCTGTCTGCTCATGGCCACTCTCGTTAAATGGGTCAATTGCGCACGCTTTAGAGAATTACCCACCTCAGATAAATATTCTGGAGGGATAAGATTCTTACAGCATGTTGTGGTGTATTCTGTCAGGGTTGAGTCTGGTCCATATTACAAAATCACTTTCATAACTACTGTCATGCCAACAGCCTGAGGAAAGCAAGGGACTGGGAAAAAATGGGATGAAATTGTCTTATGGTGATTCCTGTAGGTCAAGGTAAAAGTGGCAGGGGAAAATTTTCTTTCCTCCTAACCTGTTCACATGCAGATATATCAATTCCTTCTCCACAGCCAATGCATTTTAATTAAAGAAGAGATTATGTGAGGAAAAAAAAAACAAAAACACAAACAAACTGGAAATAGAGAAAAGAAGCAAGACTTTTTTTCTCTGGTGTGGAAAAAGGGCAGAATTTACCTACCCAGTGCTCCTTGTAGTTACACAGAAACATGAGTGTGAAAAATGGCAAGGAAAGTAACTGCTGGTGGAATGGGCCAATTCATTGTTGGTTTAGGGCCTGGTTTCAATTTGTATAAAACTCCCTTTAACAAGACTGCCTTATTAAGATAACCCAGTAAAAGTCAAAAATTTTAACTTAATGGAAATAGTTTGATTACATTTTGTTAGATCTTTCCATTAACAATATTGACTTTTAGTGGCTTTGTTAATTAAACTTTAATGGGAACAGAAAACAATTAGCAACAGAGTGACCAGTTTAAGGTCAGGAGGCTTATGGACCTGACAGCAAAGAGTAAAACCAGTTCCCAGAGGCACCTTCTCAGACTGGATTGGGAAAACACACTTCATAAAGTCTGCGGAGAAGAAGTTTAGTAAATGCTTTTATGGGTTGCATTCCCATCTTCATCTAAACTTGAATATTCAAATGCATCTCTCTTTAGTGTTGGATTAGCTACTGCAGATACAGGCTTGTGACATAACCCCATCATATGCAGTTTTTTTTAAATTGAATTTTGATGAAAACTGAAAACCTGAACTGCTTTGTTAACTGTTCTCTGTCAGCATCAGAGACTTTTCCAATTTCAGCAGAAGGCACTTTCCTTCAGCAATATTGCCAGTGGTGTAGAACTTCCCTCGGAAATACTCTTGGAAGATCATATAACAATGTGAGAACTGTTTTAGATAAAGAGCAGCAACCCATCTGCCCAGCTTTCTAGCTGGTCTCTTTTGTGTTCTCCATATCTTGTCCAATGCAGTATTGAAAATAAATGAAATTTTCCTGCTGTTGCTGCAGCTGCAGTTTCTTCCAAGGAATCTTGTCTTCAGCACCCGACCAAAAAATCCAGTTTAGTAAAGTCTATTAAAAAACACTTTCAGCCTCTCTAGATAGGCACAAACTACATCAGGAACATAGCTGTTAGGACATAGGGCACTGTGACATTTGCCTCACCAATGTGTTTGGCACTTTTCCTTTTAATATTAGCATATAGATATCTGAAGTTCACTTATGCATAGGCATAAATCTGGACTAGCAGTTATTCCTCACCTTAATGTGCAAATGTAGCCTAACAGACTTCTCTTTAATTACTGATGTTCTTCAAGTCAGGAAGTGCCTAAAGAACTGTGTCTGAATTTGGCCTGCAGGAATTCTGGTAGGTGTCTCACAGTTTGATCTGTTTTGGACATATCTATTCCTAAATGCATTAAAAATTTCTTTATTCCGTACAGGTTCTATCAAATCTCACTTTTAAAGTTATGAGAATTATGTACTTCTCACTACGAAGCCTAACTCTTTTGAGTTAGGTTGTGAAATTGTCCAGAATATTGTTTTTGAGCTTGATCAAGTAGTTTTGCATTGTTTTCATCAACTCCAGCAATCTTTTTTGTTTGGCATCATAAGGCATTTTTATAGCTTTCAGGACCATTTTTGTACTTCTTTTTCACCCTTTCTCCTATTTTTTAAAAATATATGAGTTTGAAGTCTTGGTCACAACCGAGGATCTGAGTCACCAGTGCCATATGAGACCAATCTTTTCCACATTATTAAGTCCTGGTTTGCCTTTCTTTTTCCATACAGCAAAAACCAGAATGTCACTCAGAGGGATATGCTACGTTCTTCTGTAGACCAAGACCTTCTGACTACTTCTTTTTGATACCTGGACAAGCAGATTATGTGTCTAGTTATTCCTATGAATATCCAGGTTGATAAGGTTTCACAGTGAAGGGAGAAAATCCTGTTCTTTAATTTACGTTCATGTAGTTTTAGTGAAAATACCATGAATGAAATACATCTGATTGATAAGGATATTGCTAATTTTTTTTTTTTGTAAAAGATCATGAGGGAAGAAGAGGGAAAAACTTAGTCACCATCCTGTTGTATTAAGTGCTCCAGAAAAACAAGATACATTGTACTGCTGTTTTCTGCCTCCCGATTTGTTACCTTGAATTAATTTTATTTGCTCTTGAGTAGATTTTCCACAGCTGTCTGTTTTCACACTTGATCTTCCTGCTTGCTACAGTCCCATCACAGGCAGTCCCAGCACACATGCTGCTCAGCTGCTGTGTGTGTCCTTCAGTCCTCCTTAATTGGTGCACAGTTTGCACTCTTTACAGGGATTCCACAAGGACAGAATTTGTGCAGGCAAAATGCCAGAGCAATCTTCACTGGAAAGCCAGATGTTCCATTTCATCGGCTGGATGGCTGGCATGGTCCTACCAAGGGAGAACAGGAGAGATCTATGCCTCTTTCTTAAATCAGACACAGAGTTAATTCACCACTAAGTTGACTGTCTCAGATTTTTGAAGTGAATTGTTTTTCTCACCATTCATTTGGAAATATTTTGAAAGCAAAACAAGCAAAGCACATCAAAATAATTGCAAGCCTGGGTAAAAAAATAACTCCACTGGGGCTTTGAACACCTTATAAATTGCTTCTCAGTTGAGACATTATTGAAAGACACATACAGCAAAATGCTGTCATCTGAATTTAAAAAAAAGTATGATGATTGTGCATGTTAATTGTTTTTGTTTTCTTATGACTAATTTATTAAGGACAATTGAGAAAGCTAAAGCATTTGAAATGATGTTCCATTTGTTTGGCTATTAAAGTTCCTCTGTGAAATGTATGTTTACTTAAAGTATCTCCAGCTACCCATTTACAATGCATATGTTAAATTAGTTAAGAGACTTTAATTGGGCACTGGGGATTTGCAGTGCTATTCCCAAATCTGTTTACTAAAAATACATGAGAACAGTGAGCAATTTATTTATAACCTTGTTATATTAGGCCATTACCAAAATCAGATTTTTTCTTAACATATTTTTAAGTTGCATTGACAGAATTCAAGTCATGTTTGCTCTTTTTTCTGTTTTTAATAGAGCAGCCCAAAAACTGTTTCTAGTTAAATACAGTAGAACCGTGAATTTTATGTGGAACAGTGTCCATAATATTTGGAACAGTGTTCATAGACGTGGACTCCCCCAAAAAAGCAACAATATTAAATCAGCAGAAGAGAATGCTGTCTTTCTCTTGCATCCCATTAAGGTCAATAGTTTGAGCTGTTTACTATATTTGAGGTTAAAAACGCACTGCACTACACTGGCATTATTGTCAAATAGTCACTTCCTTATTTTGATCTGGTTCTGGCCATTTCACACCAATTAAAACACAGAACACCGATAAAACTCCTATCACAAGGCTTCGATTCCAGTGCCCCTCTGAGATGAGGATGGCTGCACACCTCTTCAGACAGGCCATTCACAGCCAGCATCAAGTTGTTTCTAAACCTGTCTTACTGCTACAACGACAGTGTCCAGGCAGATCTCCCAGATCTCCGCACTCACCCAGAGCCTGGGGAAACTCACTGGACTGCCACACCAAGGAAAGTGGTTCATTCCCAGGAAACAGCATGTAATTAAATGTTTCAGCTTTCCAGAACTAATGTTTTCTGTCTTGTTAAATGCAGTTGCTTTAACACAATTTTCACTCCAGCTGACACTGATCTGTTGTGATGGGATGAGTGAGTAAGTTAACAGCTGTAAATGTTAACAAGTAATTTATTTAAGCTGTTGTAGAAGTAAGACTGCTTTTATGGTAGGGGAAATCATCACCATACTCTCTATGCCAAATATTTTTACTGAACAGAATGTCATTTGAAGCTTGAGTTGTTTTCCACGGCCCAAAGAACAGTATTCTGTTATTATAAAAAAAGTTGCAGTCATTTTTCAAAGTCCACTGTGTAGCCCTGGTACATGAGGCTAGTCCTGAACTGGTGGGAATTAGCATAAATGTCCACTTCGATGGAACTATTCCACTTTATGCTGGCCGACTTCCCAGACAAATATGTATTGTTTAGTGAGAAAGAAAACCTTAAGAAAAACAAAATACTTCAATGGGGGACATAAAAGAGAGGAAATATGATCGTCATAGACATGCTCCTGTCATCCTACAAAATGCATGCAAGGTAATGTTTTTTCCTCTTTTCTTGCAAATTATTCTAATCTGCAGAAATTATTATATGTCACAAAACCTCTCCAGATCTTGCATCACTTCATCTAATTTAAATTTGGAGGTTAATTTACCTTTCTAGCTACCTTAACATCAGAAACTTCTCTTTAAACCTGGCCAGCTTTAGTTCTACTCTTTGATTAGAGCTATCCTTGCTTGTTTGTGGAATGCTAAACCATATCCCTTATTCTGAGAGCCTAAAGTTAATAACAGTTCGTGTGCAGAACCAAGGACTTCTTGTAAGACAAATTCTTTCTGCTGAACTAGGACCTGGTTTGATTTTTAAAACATGTTCAGAATAGTTTTACTTAGGTTAAAACTTTTATTTCTTAAGAGTGCTCCGAGTGCATGGAAATAAAAGTGAAAAAAGCTTAATGAGTCCTTTTGGGGTTTATGACTGCAATCAAAAGCTTAGAAAGAATAGAGGTAATAAACCAACTGACAGTACTGTACATCCTGGCATAAGTGGCATAGGGGAGGGTATTTGCCTGACTTTGATGGAAATCTACTGCTAAATCTTATGTTCAAGTACTGGAAATAAAAATTAATACACTTACATGATTTTTCTTAAAAGACCATATATATTCAAAAATGTATAACAGCAGTGGGACAATGTGTACACAGTTTCAAATAGTGAAAATGTGGTTTAAACCGCTGAGTTGATTTTTATGTTGTTTACTTACATGTTGTTTCACATAGCTTAAAGCAAATGTAGTTTTAAATCCTGGGCAAGATAAACACTGGTTAGAAATTTTGAAAAAACAAAAAAAAAAAAGGCAAGTAAAAATGACAAACATTTCACAGAGCTTATCAGGAAGTGTCAAGAGCAGCCTTCTTGGTGAACAAAGAGTTTAGCAGCTAGCAGCTAATATTCTCACAATGCCATATTGACAAATTTAGCACTCCAGATCCTGAGAGCCCAGATTTGTACCCATCTGGCAATACTGAGAGACAAACACTCATCTATCAGATGTGCTGCAGAGCTCACATTCCCATGCAGAGAGCAACAGCCATCCTGTTTGGATCTCGAGCTATCTCCAGGCATTGCGCATTTCCTGATTTCCTTGTCCCGAGCATTGTGCTCTGCCTCAACGCGGGAGACACATCCAGCCTTTTGAAGCTGCTGGAGAGCACTCATAGGAAGCCCATAGGCAATGTGGGGAAGACGGCTCATGCCAATAGTATTGAAAGATGTCTACAAAGGACGTGAAAATACCTTTGCTTTTGTGGCGCAAGTGAACAAATGCAGCTTTACAGCAGAGAGCAAGCAGAGATGACAGACACCTGTAGGCTGGCTAACATTGAGCTTCAAGGGATGAATCTAGGGTTACATTTGAGTTCCAGGGAGTTTTTTGCACAGGAAATATATTTTCAGTGATGGAGGAAAATGTCTCTTTTCTAATGCAATCAGTGTTGGTTACAATATTTCCCAGGTGCGTAATTCATTTCTATACTAAATGCAATGGCAGAAGATCAAAAAATAGATGGGACCTGATCTGCTAATTTTCTTCCTGTAGTAGGAAAGCAGGACAGCAGAACAACACTCCCTGGAGCAGGTGACTTCTGCTTGACCAAAACTGATCTTAGCAGAAGTTCACAGTGCACCAGAATTCCCACTTTATTTATCCAAGAAATAGGAATAATTCCTTCCACATAGATTTGGGGGTTTACTGATTAGATCCCTGACTGGAAGGTGTCTTTCTTAACTCTTCCAAAGTGTCTGAAATTAATGGTCTATTTTCGTATAAGAATTACTCCTTAGAGATTTCTCATGTTGTTCACAGGGGATCTGTGCCATTTCAGAGCCATTTTTATCATAACAAGAAAGCCCTGTAGTGAAAAAAAAATGTATAATCTGCCATGGAATTAATTTCTTCAAATGAAACTGCCACTTTTTCAGTGTAATTAGAACTCAGGCTCCCATCAAGCTTCCAGGAAGTTTTCCTGACACAAAACAGAGCTATAAACAACTCATCCACCAGACTGCGCAAAGAGCCACAAGAACCAGTTAAATGAAGTCAGGTTACCTTCTGCAAAGGTTGGTCTAAACTTTTGGCCCTGCAGTGGCAGGGATGAGGAAGGGAATTACTTAAGAAAAAAAAATAAAGAGGGCAGAAAAAAAGATTGAGGCACACGGAGAATGTACAAGAGAGGTACTACTGTACAGATGTCCAACTTAACAAAAATGCTCTATGTATTACCTAGGAAAGAAGTTAACAGAATAGCCAATAATTATTACCCAGAAAGAATATTCAAAAAATAATAACAGCAACAAGAATGCTATAGTCTCAGTGTTGTTTTTGGCAGCCTTCAAAATATAAATTGCATTGTTTCAAGGGGCATCCTTTCCCAATATTCAATAAGACCCTAGAGCAGGCCTTGTGTGATACCGCCCAAACTATGAAGTGGAAATGCTTTTACATTCTTTTGACTTCTATTGTACACACACACACACACCTGTGTTCAGAGGAGCAGTTCAGTCATGCATAAGAACCTGTAGTTAAAGATTTCAAGCCATACTTATCTAAGCATGAGTAGCTAGATTTGCAGAGGAACTCAGGATATAACCTCCTTGTTATTTCAGCATTAACCAAGCAGTAATGGCATATTTAAGTTTCTTGCTTTACGTACAGGACTTCAGTCATTAACTTCCCCCCTCAAACATACCAACATATACCATGCATATACAATCTAAATGCCTATATATCTCTCAATCAGTCTCTACGTGCACACACACATGCACACTTTCAAATAATGAGGTCTAATGAGCCCTTTGAGGTACACAAATGTTTGAAAATACAGAACATCAAATTCTCATGTTAACAACACCTCTAAAGTGAACAGCAGGAACCAGAAAATAAAACTAGACCAAATATTCAACCTAACAACTCCCTAGTGTGGCATGGCAGTCTAGGAGAGTATAATAATGAGATCAAATACAAATTGCAATATGAAAAGTGAAAATTCAATATGCAATATGAATAATACAAAATTACATTAGTAAAGTGACATCTTCTGTTAGTAGAATATCCTGCAGTATATGAATCCACCTACTTTACGCAACATACCCAGGCTCTTTCAGATTTCCCAAATTTATCTTATGGTAAAGTAGCTATTTTCATACGAACCAGAACACTTCAGAGGCAGTAAAAAGCAATATTAGCAGAGTGCCTAACCTCCACTTTCATCCCTTTTCTTCAGAGCTGGCTGCAGAGTGTGACTGCACAGACACTCTCCACACAGAGCCCTGACGGGCCCCAGACCTCCCTTGAGCTGCACCACATTTGAGTAGCACCAATGCAGAGCAGAAGCAGCACGAGGAAACTCAACCATCATCTTACTGCAGCTGACAGCAACATTTTACTGGGAAAGCAAACATGCACAGGCTACAGCTGCTGATGAACAAAAGTCCTTCACATAAACAAGGCTGTGAAAAATTAATGCTTATGCCATGCAGAATTACCCTTTTCGAAGAGAAACTGTGTTGTTCTTTTATTTGATCTGCAGTCCTCCAAAATCCCCTAAAAACCGGTTGTAAGGAAAAAATATAATAATTCCATCTTCTTCAGATATATCTGGAAGTAAAACTAAAGGTTCAGCATGTATTGTTTGCTTCTGAAATGAAGGCCAAAGAACATTGCAGTAGCACACCTTAAATCAGAAACAACTCTTGACCAGGATAGGTTGTCCCTGGCCTTTATGGACACCAGGGATGTCAAGTCTCCTCCTGCTTCAGTCTAGAGACATTCCATGCAGCACAGTGCTGGCAGTCTCTGGCTACACTATTTGCTCTCATTTGTATTTCTGTACTGGATTCGGCACAGCGGGGAACAGTTCTGAGCAATTTATTTTCTCCAGCCGTGCTGTTCAGCTCCTCTCACCCCTGGGGACTGAAAGGAAATCTTTGACAGGTAGACAGCTCCCTGTGTATAAAAAAAATCCCTAATGTCAGCCAGAAATCAGTAGTTGACCAACTGCAGTAAACACAGTGAAGTAAGAGAAGCAGCAAAAGAAGGATATTTGAGATAAATCTGCATCCAGGAACAGTATATGAGACAGGTGGCTGTCCACCAACCCACCTGAGCGTGCAGTGGGGACTGGGAGGTTGCCACATTGGTATCTCTTAGGTGGGATTTCCTGCTGAGATGACCAAAGCTGTATACAGGGCTTTAATTGCCATTATCTGGTGTAATTTATTCTAGTCAAACGAAAATGTCACTGATGAAAACTACTATTGCTGACATGCTGCTTGTTGGGAGCGCTGACAGATGCCAACACCAGCTTTAATGAAGTCGTTTGGTTGTTTCTCAAAGAAATGTTGCTCAAAATGATACATCATTAGGAAGCTACCAAGCACCATGAACAAGAATCCTTTCTGGCATAAAAATACCCATCCTTGGAAAGAAGGCAGCAGAAGACCAAGGCGTTTAAGTTCCAAATATTTACTTTGGCCAAATTATTACATTCAGACAGCACCACAGAAGACATCATAATCTTCATTCAAATCTTTGCAGATATTCCATAATTCTGTGCTCCAGCACTAAATTCCACGTGGACATGAAAATAAAAAATATATAGCTGGGCATAAAATTGTGGATTGTCTCTCCACCATAAATGATATTCACAATCTTTTTAATAACAAAAGTTTTAGGGAAAATTAAAAAAAAAAAGAGAGAGAAACTATTATATGAGGCTATCTAGTTCAGTACAGGAATAGCTAACAAATAGGTAAAATTTCCTACATAAGAAATTATTATAAAAAACAGAACAGTAAATCTGGAGGCCTTGAACTTGCAGGCATTCCACTAATTTCAAGTTTTGCATTTGAGAAACAGCACTGCCTTCATTATTTTCTACTTCAGTGGTTCTGAGCAGGAAGAATTTAGGTCAGTAGTGAGTCTGAGTTACTGCTGGTAACTCAACAAATAAGATTCTGCCCTATGCTTCATTCTGTATGAAAAAAAGTGAGCAGAGGGCAAGGAAATTACCTATCTTTTAAGACAGGTAACAGACAAGAATCTGTTAGCCATTGCCTTTGTATTTTGAAATTACTTTTGGAGACAGAGTAATGGACTTTCCACACTGAACTTGGGACACGTGACAGCATCAGAGACCTGGCCATATTTGCCTCTGTTGGTCCATGGCATGTGAACCTCATATTCAGATAAATTAACAGGTATATTTGGGAGATCTTGTATTAGAATTAACTAAATGGTGATGAGAAATTGCTTTAACTCTGCTAAGTATGCCAGTGACTTAGAAGAACAGGAGGAAAAATTTATTTTCCTGTGGTGGTGAGAAGAAAAGGTAAGGGTCTTTTTAACTATTTGTAGCTTTTCTCCCATAAGTTCAGTACATTTATATATGTAGCTGGTTTTGCAATACATTAAAAATGAATGTCTGTAATACATTCTTGAATTTAAATTATACTGCTGAAATTGTGCAGTCTCAGAACAACTGTAGGTGGAGGTAAATGTCTTCTCACTCCTCAGTCCTCTGGTCTGAGAAAATAGTTTGTTGTCCCCTGGGAACACCAATGCATGTGAATTAACACGTGTTCAAAAACATTACTTCAGTCCATCCTTAGTCCTGATGGCACCTGCCAGCTTTTCAGTTGTGCACATCCCAGTGAAACCATCAGGATTTAGGCACACTCTTCTGCTCTGCATGTCATTCAGCATGGGTGAGCATAAAAACTAAGGACCCAACCATGTAGAAACCAGGCCTCACACTGTAGTAAATGGCCTTGTAAGTTTTATTGGCATTTATACTTCCAGTTCTTTCTTTTACTGTCTCCCACTACATTTTTTTCTCTTATAAATAAAACATAACACGGAGTTTGTTTGTTTTTTTTTTTTTTTTTAGCTGATCTTACCTAGGTGCTCTTTCTTGACTGTAAAGGAGAAAAACCAAAAATGGTAAGGAAAAGCTATTACTTTTCAAGTACTACTTCTTCCTTTAAAAACATCCAAGACATTCAATATGTTAATTAAATGTTAATTAGTCATTTCCTTTGTGCTAAGAAAATGCCAATTTTATTGCTAGAACAAGCAACTTAGGACAGCATGAAGCTATCTTTAGAATGCATGCTACTAGTTCTTCTTTACAGGAGAAAATAAGCCAGTCTCATATTAGGAAAGTTATGCTGAAGTGTTTAGAACTGCAGCATGTACCTTAAACTGGCACAGAGCAAATAAAGGCTTTGATGTTTTAATGTGTGTTCCTGCTACTAGGTGTTCTGTGTTGCCAGACAAAACAAACACTTAGGAAAATCTCTGCACTTTAGTCAAGGTGAAATTCCAGCCCCATCAAATCAGCAGCCTGAACTGAGTTTGCTGCAGTCAGGATTACACCTAAGTCATTTAGCCAACCTTTCTTCTTAACTCTTCATCTTTTCAGTCTTTTTAAATCTGTGTCAGAAGAGACCTTAACAGACAAATCTTAGCTGTCACAGTCACAGAGTCTGAAAATGAACAGAAGTAATCCTCATCCCCTTCCCCAAGGCTATCACATCCAGCCATGAAAGCCTTCTCTCTGTCTGTCCCTCAGTTTCTCCTGGACATGTGTATTGGAGCTCGCACTTCACCTTTGAGAACACATTCCTCGCCCAGCTTGGCTGTACATCAGTCCTTGTGCTGAGATGTCCCTGAAACAATTCCCCTCTATAACTTACAGACACCACGCACAGTGTCCCTGCACTGTGATTTCAGCAGGCTGTGCAAGAGAAGCCTTTAGGCGTTTTCCATGCAGACACATTCTGGCTCAGCCACGGCAATCCTGAGGCCTGAGATGCTCGCAGAAGACAAGCTCTGGGCACTTGGATTCAGCACTGCTCTAACAAGGCTGGGTAGGACACAGCCACAGCAGGCAGCATCTGCCATAAGGAGTCATTCCCCTTCCCTCTGACCATTTTACTGACCTGCTGCACTTCTTTCCACTACATCTGCAAAAATCATGGCTGTGCAGAGCTCTTCCATACTTGTATGAACTTCGCATGCTACAAGCCTACCTGCATATTGTAACATTTTCTAGTTATGTCCCTGCTTTTAGACACAATTTGCTTTAAAATGTGTCTGAATTTTCCATCATGCTAAATTTATATTAAAACGCCTGCTGCTGGCAAAATCACTTTTAATTCAGACATGATAATGTTAGTTTCCATGTTTGCAGTGAATAATCGGTTTTATAAACCCAGCTAAGGCTGAGGTAAAGCCTGCACTCAGCATGGAGATCATTCCTACTTCACTTATGATCTCTGCCCATCTTCACAGCAGAAAGATGTCAATTCCTTCTGTTTTCTTTTAGGTGAAGCCACACAGCCACTCATAATCTGTTAAACACTTGAGGTGCTTAATCGTATTTGATTTAAAATTAAGTGCTTTGAAAGGTTTGCTTTTGAATTTCCATTCACCAGAAGCAGAAGATCATATAATTCTTCATTTGCAGTGCATAAGAAAAGAATTACTTCTACAGAAGCAGGGTTCCTGTCTCAGTCCTTGCATACTTATCACATTAAATAAAAATAAATTTGTGCTTTGTGGTAGGTATTACAAGAAAGCCAGAAAGAAAGCCAGACACCCCAGCTCTCTACCAGCTAAAATAGAAAATTACAATGAGATTAATTTTGATTAAAATGAGATTAAAAAGTCTGAAATCATTTGAATATAGAAATAAGATACTACAAGTTTTCAAATTTGGAATTACTGAACATACTTTATTAGAATGCCTTAAAGGGACACAGCCAAGTGAAAAGGCACATTTCTAGCTTTGTAAAGTGAAATAATTCTTTGAACCACTTGAAAGAAATTTTTTTTGTGTCTTTTGTTACAGAAGTGTAGTAAAAGTTAAAAGTTGAAAAAGGCCTATTATTTCATCCAAAACTTAGCAATATTTTCGCAACGCTTTGTTGAAGAAAATTTTAATCAGCTCATGGAATAGCATTTTCGGTGTTTCTCATATCAAATATTTTGCAATCTGTTAAATTTTAGTGTAAGGAATTTTTATTTTCCTAATCTACCCTTTTTTCCAACAATTTGCAATCTTTTCAAAGTAAAATCCTGAGAACTTTGTTACTGACTTCAAATTGTCTATGTTTTTGCCCTTAAGGTTTGCCTATTTTTTAATTTTTTTTCATATATAGATATTGTGCAACCCCATTAAAAATCATTACAGGGCTTTCCAGGTTTGGGACAGTTTATCCAGCTAAATAACTACTGCTGTCAACAGCTTCTTCCCACTGTTGTCTGCATGGCTATGCAGTCAAAATGTACATGTTCATTCCCATTTTCAGCCAATTCGCCCCCTTACTTGCTGATATATAAAAAGTCAATCTCTCTCACTGACACCAGGATTCATCTCTCACCTGTGGTTACAAAACCTGTGACATTTCTCAGGCACACAGAACCATGCAAAAGGTACCTTGGTCCACATGTAGACACATCTGCTGGAAATATGCCTGGAATTAGCAGCTGCAAATGGTGCTTCAAGGTCCTGGTCTGAAAAGTTTGACTGAAGTACAAAGTGCCATTACAGTATCTATTATTTTTCTATGAACAAAATTCAAAGCAGCAGTACAAGAACAGGCACAACAAATTATCTAAAGGGAAGGCAGAGGAAGAACAGGGACACTTCTTACTAAAACACTGTTACGCTTTCTGGCTCGCACTGCACACCTGACCAAATATGGTCAAATCTGTTCTCTCACTCCTTTATCATCAATTTGAGAAAGGAGTGAATGGCTGAAAAGATCCTAACCTGGTCTCTAAACCTCTGATCTATGGACAGCTGTAGAATATTTTTTTCTGATTGTTTCTGGGATCATCTGCATTTCCCGTCTTTCTGGCGCCCTTACTCACTGCTGTCTTCCATTCTGTACATCAATGACGAAGTGTCTTTTAAAAAGGGAAGAAACAACAGCAAGCTGGGAAAGCAGAAGCAATCAGTCAAACCTGTTTGGGGCCTCCTGCAGTGTAAAAACAATTATTGTCCAACTATCACAGCAAAACCTGATGCATGTTTATCTAGATTCTGCCTCTCTGATGCCTTGCTTGAATGTGGCTTTAACACATTTTCATGGCTGGATGATCATTTTCATCATTCACTTCAAATGTGCACTGATGTGTCATTAATTAATATTAATGGCAAGTTGTCATATAAGTGCAAAGACTAGGGGGGCCTATGCATGCTTCATTAAGCTAGTATAGCTTAAGTAATTAACTGGATTTCCAAACATATTGGCTATTGACTCTGGTAAGAGTGAGTACTTAACACTCAACTAACTTAGTGTCAAGTATTCTGTAAAGATAGAGTACAATGAATTTTGCAGATCCTTCACATTCCTAACAAAAAATGTTAGTGTATCTGTTAGTGCTGAATCTTCCTGAAAGTGTTTAAATTTCTAGTTATAGGAGCACACATAGAGCTGTTCCTCCCAGGAATCCACCCTAGATGTGTTAAACTCAAAGGCTGCTGCATCTCTATTGCAGGAACACAGAGATTATAATCATAAAATATATATCTTTGGAATCTTTCATTTAATTGCAAGATGTTTTGGAGATATCTTTGACCAGGGTGTAGAGCACATGCTGGCTATTGTGTAAGATAGAAGTCGTCTGGTGCCACGAAGGCCTAGAATTAGCCTTGATTTCTCTTGCTAGAGTGGATAGTTAAATGTGAATAGAGACATATGGTTTGAATCTGCATATTTGAATTTGCAAAGGAGAACAGCACACAGTTAAAAAGCTAGATTTATGTGATTTTCTGTGTAATTTTTTGCTTGGAAATTTCATTTTGTCGGGGACCTCAGCATAAGGAGATGGCAATATAGGATTCAGTTCTGGAAGGGGCCCCCTAAAATATCAAGTCAGTCTCAGCTATTGTAATTAACCATGATCATAAACCAATCAAGCTTAATACCTTAGGTTTATTACGAAGCTTTATTAGAAAGCTGTTCTCACATCTGATCTCTCTGAAGATTAAAATCATTCCTTTAATATATTCCTAAACGTATTCATGGCCATTAGTTCCTGTATAGTCTGTCCTCAGCTAACGCACCAATTCTGTTTCCCTGGTGTTTATCCTCTGATGCAGTTAGAAACAATTCTCCAGTCAGTTCTCGCTTGACTGTATTTTAAAAATGTACTTATTTGAGTCCTCCTTATCCTGATCACAGGAAAATAAAAAAAAATGAAAAATAGATGGATAGATGGACTAAAAGAATTTCAATGGGTTTGCTTTTTCTTTTAATTGAAACAGCTCAGTTATCAATTATTAGTTAATGCTAAACTTCCTGTTTGCTCAGACTAGATCAGCCCTTCCTGAGCAAACCGTGTTTCCCATTGTGTTGTCCCTTCCAGAGGAGGGGACTGACTGAACACCTGACACAGGCACTTCATGGTCTTTGGGTGTGCAGGCAAAGCAAAATCAAAGATACGAGAAGGAACTGATGATACTGATGGAGAAGTCACACTTCTGTCCAAACTGGATATCCTATGAAGCTGTGAATTTTATAACTTAAGCTAGAGTCTCGGATTAGCACCATAGCCAATACATAACTGTAACAAAATACATAACCACACTGGATTTTTCCTTCTACACTGGACAGCTAGCAGCACTAAAATCATAGCACTGTGCCACTTCTGAGGGAAGTGGTTGGACTAAAAGCTCCTGAAAATGTGCTGCTAATGGCATCAGAGGAACCTGGGTCAAGTGATACTACGAAGGCATCATTTTTTCAGGAACTGACAAGATTTGCTGGCTGGGTAAATCAAACCATGTTCCACAATGGCAGATGGAAAGGATATTACTCTTGCATAGGCTTGAGAAACTTTCTTTAGCCAGCTCTATCTTCTGCCAAAGTCTGGCAAATTCAGCTGGATGGCAGCTGCAGGCTGACTGCCCAGGTCCTGTTTAGCAAGGCAACAGAGGCCTTTTTCATGATTTAATCAGCACTCGAATGTCACTCGGCTTCAGAATGCAGAGTATTCATAAGAACTCAGTCCTGCTGTGTTAATCAGAGACTCTCATTGTTGAATTAACATGCATTGTCTGAGTAAGTACTTTCTCCCAGTGACTTTGACTTTTCCAGGCTAAGCAGTTCAGTACTTCAGTGACAGAAGTGCTGCAGATATCTATGAGATAATATATGCAGAATGGTGTGGTAATAGAGATGAAATAAACAGTCACTACAGTCGATCTCCCAGAAGGACGCAGCACCACAGACACTTTCAGCAGGAACATCAAAAGTCAGTCAGCTAAGCTGAAAATTAACTACAAGCAAGTATAGACTTCAGTGTCATGGAAAACACAGACAGCAAGCTACAGTGATGCTTTAAAACACAGGATTAAAATGCCATTGAAAGCTATGAATGGCTTTGGTTCTTTCCATGAATTGAGAGACTAATCAATGATGGCACCTAAAAAAATATTTGGAATATAAGAATGCACTTGGGCTCTTGTTTTCTGTTGTTCTTCACATTTCTGGGAGTACAGATACTTTGAGGGGGAGGAGAAGGATTTTGCCACAAACATAATCAGGATCCTTCTGGCACATATTAACGCTCTTCACATTTTCTCGAGGTGTGGTCAACAAAGAGGGCAGTAAATGGCATTTTAGTTTTGCTAACTTTGTCAGCTTTAACTTAGAGATTTTAGTACTGATCTAATGACACCTAGGAAGATAAGAATTGACCTTTATGGGACTTCTACCATTCCAGAGAAAACTCCTTGGTGCAAGAGGAAGGTCATGGAGCTCAAATGCCAAGTGACCATGTGAAATACCAGGTTTTAAAGTGGAGTTTGCACAGCTGTCGTGCTGGTTTCACCTCAGCCACAGCTCAGAAGAACAGGAAACCAGAACTTTGCATGGAAATTGCTTTTCTGGCCTTTGGCAGAATACACCAGTAAGGGACTGTGCCTTAACTTTGGCTCTTCCTCCGGTTCATTCTTCTTCCTATTTTTTTCTGTTCTCTCATTCTTCCTATGCTCTGTGTATTTTATTTTTTAAAGATAATTATTTAAATTACTTTGCATTTTTACAAATATTAAAGTAAGATTTAATATCTGAGTCAGGTACAGGTGATAAGGATTCCAGCTCCAACATCAAGCTGAGCTAGTTATCTTGTGATTTGATTCATGACGTAGGAAGAACTGTAAAACAGTTGCACCAAAATCAGGGTTTGTTTGGATTTTGTCACTGATTAGAGATGCAGATCAAGCAATTAAGTTTTCTAACAAATACAAAATACTGCAGAGTATAAATATTAAGAGTACCCAAACTATTTCCTAGCTGCTACTACAAAAGTCAGAGAATAATTGTTGATAGTTCACATATTGAGACTCTAAACATAAGATCTCCATTTTGTGCCTTAAACAACACAATACTTTTCATATTTCTTTTGCTGTATTTTGGATGCCACTTCCTTCAATATTAGCGCTGCTTTGGAGTAAAAATACATTTAAAAAGCAAAAGGGTTCTTGCTACCATGATTAGATTCTGACGCATATCAGTGTGAAGTTCTGCTTGAAAAGGAGATTTAAGGTATGGGATCCCACAGAAGGGACTATCCTCCCAGCAAGGCTTTCCCCAGTAATCTATTGCACAAGGCATAATGGTATCTCACACTAAATTTATGTCTCGGGTTAGGCACAAATCTTGTTACTTTCTTAGCCTGACTAATACATCTTAAATTGAGGCTCTGTGATACTCTGAATCTCTGAAAATTAATCGGGAAAAGTGTTGCCTTCTGCATGTATTCTGGACAAGAAGACTTCGCCTGAGATTCACTACTACATAAACAAAATTTGTGATGTGAAATGTAAAAATATGTTAGAAGAACACAATGTAAATCCACGAGGAGAGAGAAAGTGTGTGAAAGTTTTTTGTTACTGGTGACAAGAAAAGAAACAACACATTGGACTTGAATGTAAGCCAATGTTTTAAGGTGCGTACGTGTTTCTGTAGAGAGCCTGGTGCTCCCATCAGCTGGCTGAGATTATCTCCAGCCAATCCTGTTGACACAGCAGAGACTAAATCCCTCATACTTTGGTTTGAATTCACACATTTACCTCATATTTACTCATTGAAAATGCTGATTCTAATACAAACCCCTGGAATTGTACTTCTAAGAGACTGTTTCAAAACAGACAAGAAAGAGAAAAACATTCAGATTTCAGATATATTTTAATGTGTTCAGGATTTCCTTAGAGGATTATTGTCTGCTTTATTCCTCACCATGCCTGTTTGTTTGACAGCCATGAGCAAAGACATCGTGTAGCCAAATCTGCTTCTTTTACATTTGCACTTATTCATATTCTTGTAAACTGGAGTGGTTGCCCTTACAGCAAAATAAGGCTATATAAAATAGTCTCTAATATTTTACTTCAGAGACCGAATATGTAAATAGGGTGTGAAATAAAACCTCTTTGATTATAAGAAATTTAGTGTGTCTTGGCTTTCTTGCATATCCTTAACTGAAATGAAGCTGCAACAATCAAAGTAAGAAATTTCAGCTTCAGCAGGATATGTTGATGAGATCAGATTTTTTAGTGTATTTCAACCATAACTATTTAGAATTGTATCAAGTGCGATGAACACTGGAATTAATTTCATGTCATTCATGAAATTAATTCTGCATTTTTATTTCAAGTGATTTTGACAATTCACAGAAATGTTGAGCTTTAGCACACAGATCATCTCATTAACTTCAAGATGGCTGTTCATGTGGTTAAGCTGTCAGACATTGAGCCCTTAGGTCGAAAAAATAAGATAATATTTTACTTTAAGAAAGGTCAGAAAAAAACCACTTCTCAAAACCTCAAATTCAAAAAGTACAAAACATTCTTAAAGCAAAATTTAAAAGATATGCCATAGAACCTTAATCCAAAATTTACTGATGCAATTCAGAAATATCTAAATTTACTTCAATATGATATTGAATCAACCCATATTGCTGAACTATGTAAACAATATCTTCACCTATCAACCAATTAATCACTTACAGCTTTGTTAACTCCTTTGATTTATATAGCTTCTCCTGATTTATACCAGCAGATCAACATCCCACGTTGTCACTCTTTTGGTCTGTGTCTTCTAGTTATGTGTAAGTACATGAGAAATCAACCATAGCCTAAAACCCACAGACATTACAAAGGTTATCATAACTTTAGGGAGCAGTAGAATCCACAGATTGCACTTTGCCTTCTCTTAAAGACAGACTGGGTTTGAGCTCTTCTGATGAAATTGTTTATCACTCTTGAATCACCTTTTCTTGCCATCCTCTGCTGCAATACCATCATCTGTGCAGCTGGTGCCACTGAATTTGAGTTATTCTTCAGTCATACCACCACCTGAATGTGATAAATGAAATCAATATTCTTCTCCTTACAGATGAAATGAATTTAGAAATTCATAATAGTTGTAGACATTATTTTCTTTGTCCAGTTCTACACTTCAATCCATCAAAGTAGTCTGCTTGGCATTTGAATTAACGTAACCTAATTTGTGGGCAACAACTCCTTCTGTTATAATGAAATCTTTTGGTCTTTGATTTCAAGTCTATTCCATAGTCTGGGATTTTCACCCACAACCAATGAACTTTGTTTCAGATATCAAAACAGAGAACAAAAACCATACATCCTAACAGTGTGTCACTTGTAGTTCTAATGTCTAAATGAGTTCTTTTGATTATTTTTTAAGAAAGACCATCTTTGGTTAATTGGAATTCAAGTTTATGCAAAATATTTTCGTACCATTGTGTTTGTACTGAATGAAAACACCAGGGCTTTTTTTTTTTTTTTCTGGCTGAAAAGATGCCAGCAGGAGCAAATTAATGAGCCCCAAAAAGAGAACATTTGTACAGCTGGAGTCTGAATGTTAGCAAGCTGCTTGTTTTTGATTGACACTGTAACAGTCATGGCAGTGGAAGGTGATCAATAATACTCCCTCTGAGACAATGTAAATAGTATCATCCATGAGTGATTGCCAAGCAAAAGTATTCAGAGACTCAGCTCAATTTGGGTAAGCATCCAAGACCTCAGATCTTTCTTTTAAGTGCCTTACCCTTTGATGTCTCCAAATTTCGTTCAAAAATAGGTTGATCAGTGGCTTGTTTATAGCATTCAGGATTGTTCTGGTATGTGGTCGGCAAGAAGCATGATAACAAATAAGAACAGTATTTAAAATTAACAGCTATTAAGCTTTTAAAAGATTCACTTTGGAAAAGTTTTACTCCTGCTGTTTCCTTTGACTTAGATCATTTTTCCACATCAGCTTCAATTCATTGTGTATTTAATACACAGAGCAGCTGCTGCTGGTTTCCATGCCGATATATGCAGCAATGTACATAACACAGATTATCCAAAAATTTTACTGGATGTCTACATGATCTTAATTCAACTCCAATAGAGACAGACTTCCTTAGAAATAAGCAAAATAGAACCCCATCGGAATACAGAGGGCAATGGTTTGTCACTATTGCCAGAACTGTGGGTTTTTTCTAATCAATGCAGGAGTACTCCTGGAGTGAGAGGCTTCAAAAAGAAAAGAAGGAAAAAATATGAGCACAAGTAAGGCAACTTGAAGACGAGATAGGAATACTTTGAAAGATGGATGCATCAAAAGGGCAGGAGATAAGTAAGATTATGAAGGTATGAAGGCTACAGATATAGACAATGAAGGGCTGTAAGCAATGCTTTTGTGTGTTTTTCCTAGGTAGTAAGAGTGCTGTGCCCAGAGCTGAAGAAATAAGATTCAATAGTTTGGAGAAGTAGAGGTTTTTTTCATTTTTATTGTGCTTTTGGAGTATTTAATGCCTCACTAGACCTAAAAAACCCTAGGGTCCCATGCTCATTTCAATTCAATTAAGATATACCGGCTGTGCAAAATATATATCGATAGGGAGCCACATTTTCAGAAATAACTGCTTATCTGTGCACTTTTTAGCTCATTATAACTGGCTCATGGAATCCAACTTTAAATAAAGGCTGTTGGTGGACTAAATTACAACACAGTATCAAGAGACTTCATGAACTAGATATACTCCATTTTATTAAGCTTTCATTATATATACTATGAGTCAGCAAAATATTCAGGGCCTGCTAACCAGAGTCCCGGTACTTACTCTAAATCTTCAAGGCAAATATTTTTTTGCCAAGGGCGTCCTGTAAATGAACTGTAGGTTTTGGCCCTCTCCCTGTAAAAATAGATTTGACAGAGTGTCTCTCTCACAGACATTTTGAATCTCCTCCAGAAAGCTGCCAAGCACCCAGGGAGGCGGCAGCATCCTCGCTTCCATGCTGTAAGGCATCGTCCTTCCACGACAGTACCTTTCCACACAAACACACCAACTCCCTAAGACTTTATTTTCAAGATGAAAAAGTTGGGTTTTTTTTTAATTCTGAATAAGTGAACAAGTTATTTCTCCTGTTAAATTACTAACTCTGGTTTGAGGTGAAGAAGGGGGCTTTGTCCCCAAGACCTCCCACAGTGAGAGCGATGATGCTCTGCCTCTTTCCCTGCGTATGGCCTCTCTGTCTGAGGGACTGTCACTCAACATGTTTATTGGTTTATGTTATATACATGCTGGTGTATGACAAAAGGTGAAAAAATGCTCCAACTCTGATGATGCTTGTGGGAACTCAGTACTTTTTTAGGTTTCTGCCTCTGACAGATGCTTGAAATTAGCCCAGATTTGCGAGGTGCAGGGAGGCCTGCCAGGGAGTGACAGTACTTCTCCTCAGATAAACACGAGTAGTGTCTGTTGTGGGTTTTAGTCCTTCTCTCCAACCATATCATCTCCAGCCATGAGAAGGCCAGTTATCAACACTACACACAACCCTCATCATGTGCAGGTCAGGGAGCTCTGATGCCCTTCTGCCAAACTGGAATAAGCCCCTTCTAGCCTGCAGAGAGAGCCCTTGTCATCATTCACCCCGTAACGGGCCAGATGAAAGAATCGCAGCCTTTGATCATTACATTAATTTCCTCCTCCTGGGCCCTTATCATTTAGGTTAGGAAGGCGCCTCTGGCTGCACCTGAGATGGCAGTCCTGGGGAGCTGCCTGGCTGAGGCTCCCAGCACAGCTGAGGCTGCTGAGCTGGGAGAAGGTGCTGGGAGGGGGCAGAAGGGGTGGGATGGTTATTTCAGGAGGGGCAGGAAGCTGCTCTTTTGGGCAGTGTTCATGTGTAGGAAAGGGCAGCCGTGCTGCCCTGGTGCTGTGAAAATGCCCCTTTTGGGGTTGTGTGGTCTGGGCTGCGTTACCTTTGTGTGGTGGAGTTTCCTGCTGAGGTTGTGCTCAGGTAAAGCCGTGCTGGGGGTGCGGGGCCTTTGGGCTGTGGGGCAGGGGAGTGGGCAGCTGCTGCTGAGGGCTGATAGACCTGCTTGGCATTGGCCACTCAGCCTGGTGGTCAGAGCGAGAGGGGAGGTGTTTTTGGGGGCCAGACTTAAACCATCGGAAAGCAGGGGGTGGGTAACTCTTCTGTGTGATTTTTGGGGAGCCCCTGGGGCAGCGAGGAAAGCTGGGACCAGCCCAGAGGAGCACCTGTAGTTGCTGGGCTGTGCAAGCCCCCTCACCTCAGAGTGAGGGTGTGAGGGGCCTGGAGGGAAAGGGAAGCCGAGGTTTAAGCAGGGGAAAAGGCCTCGAGAAAAGGACAGCAAGATGGTAAACTGAGGGGAAACAGCATTTTCAGAAGTAGCTGCTGGGCAGGCCTGGGTCCCTGTCCCAGCTGGTTGAAGCATCTGCACCTCCAATGGCAGGAGCCCAGCAGGAAGAAGGGAGAGCGCTGGTGGCCCTGGCAGGGACCTGCTGCAGCTGGTGAGTTCCCTGTCTTGTTTGGTTTTTCCCCTGGAAAGCATAACCAACAGTAAACATGATACAAATATAGCTCCAAAGGACAGCAAGGCCCTTCAGACACTTCCAAGACTCAGTGTATTTGTTGCAATTGCACCTGAAATGGCGATGGTGAAATTCAATTTCTTTAGAGGAAAGAAAAAAAGTAGGGGATGATTCAATGTTGGCGCACTTCTTACAGAGCGTGAGCAAGAGACTGTCTCAAGCTGTTACTTTTTTAAGGGTTTTTTTGGAAACACAATGGCGGAGGTGACAGTGGAGATGATACTTGTCTCCAGTTCCTTGAATTGTAACAACTCTGAGGGGTTTTTTGCTAGCGTTTGTTTCTACTTGTACGTGTTAATGTCCCCTCAATGAAAGATTCAAGACATCCTCATTATAAATAATGATGGGACTTGATTCAACTTAGAAGTCAATAGGAAAACTGCAGTTAATTCCTCACAGGATTTGATCATCTTGCAAAGCATATGGAAAAAAAATAAAGTGGCACTGCTTTGAGAGGTGTAGTGAAAGGCAACATAAAAACTTCATTCTCAAGATATAATCATTTCTTTGCTTTAACTATAAGATAAAATAATTAGGAAGCCTACTGTTTGTCTAGTTTGCTTTCTGGAATGGTCAACATTTTTATAACATGAGTTGGTGCAAGCATGTAGATATTGCAGTTAACTCTGGCATTAAAGCGATAGATGACAACATCAGAAAAATAGCAGCCAGGGTATTATCTGGTATTGTAATACGTAAATCAAGTATTGAACATACGTGCATACAACACTAACAAATCTGTGTTAATTACCAGCAAAGTATTAAGTTCTTTACCACAAAAACCTTTTGGTATAGTGTGGTCAGTGATAAGGCACTGTAATCACTTTCTTCCTCACGAAGAGATTTGTAAATTAGTGAAATAGTAATAGAGTAAATAGAAGAAAAAGTGCATGCAGAACAGACACCGCTTTCTTCTAAATGCGCTCACCTGGTGTTTCTTAGCATTATTCAGAAGTTGGCTGTTGTCACACAGTTCACATATTTCTCAAAGAAATAATCAGTATCAGCTGTTTCTGACATAATATATGTAAAAAAATCAATTGAATACATAAACCAGTAGGAGTACTCTGTGGGTTAATTTGTTAATTGATTTATTATAATTCTGAATTGTTAAAATTAAATATAGCTCCTGGCACAAAGGCTAAGCATTATTTTTAACCATTGAATGTCATTCAGATGACTTTGAAAAAGGACATTGATGCTGAAGAATGTACAGTATCAGAAATGTGCAAGTACGGATCGTAAGTAGGCAGGCTAAAGTTTATAAACATCACAGAGTTTTCTGATAACTATGTGGTCAAACAGAGACACAGTAGGATGTGACATATGAAGAAAGTAAGGGTGCCTTCTGTCCTGCTGGGGACCTGGGAGAGTTCACTTACTCCTACTCTCCACTGAGAGTACTGCAACTTTTGAATTCATCTATCAGTGCCGGGTTTGAAGGCTGTAATACCAGTGAGTGGTTGGCCTGTGGATGTGCAAAATGCTGTGTATCCACTGCCTCCAGCTACCAGAGCCTTTGAGATGGTCTTTGTTCATTCCTCCTTCTTCCAGAGAGGCCTAGCAGAAATCTCAGTCACTGCAGTTCAGAACCCTTTTTTCTCCTACCCCTGATTGGTGTCAGTCCACCTGAATACAGCAAGCCCTGAATTTCAGTAACTGAGAGCCTACTGTGTGTAATCCTGCTCTTTGACAGCTGAGAGCCATCACCTCGTTATGCCAGTATGAGGTGTCCCTGGTCTCATCTAGAGATACCCAGACTGAAGAAAAGAGTGGGCCTTTTTTGCAGTGGTGATTAGTTCCTGTTTTAGCTCACCCTAAAAAAAGCAAAGGGGTGGGGGGAGGATGAGAATCTGATTGGGTTTGTGGCTCATGTTTGCATACATATCCTTAATTGTGCCTGGAAATCTGACTTATTTGCTGCAACTCACTTGCCATTTTGATGCAATTAAATTTGGCATAGAAAGTTAGGAAAAAAAACATATGGGAGTTAGGTGGGAAAATTAGGGAAGATTAAAATAGTGGAAAATACAATTAACAGCCAAAATAACCAAGTACTAAAAAAATACCAAATATTAACCAGAATATCCAACTCCGAATCTCTGATTTTTGTCCTTACCTCTTAATGGGTAACAAAAGGAAATAAGCCCATTTGTTGCTTTTGGAGGTCACCTTTAAAGGTGATTTATAGTTTATGGTGCCACAGTAGTTTCTGAAGAGATATGGGGCAAAGAGAGAGCCACTGAGCCTATCAAGACCATTGAAATCTTGATGATAGTGGCATCAAATTAAAGACAAGCACCTTGTATCTCAGGCAGTCCTAGGGGAAAAAGGAAGGAGCACTTTTTACCTGAAGTAGTAAAAAGTATGATAGTGGGTGTCATATAACTTTTTCATTATCCTGTCACGCTTAGAAATTCTGCATTGCAGCACCTCAAAGTTTAAGAGCAAAGCAAATTTATTGTAGTTTATCAGTCCTTTAGGGTATTTGGGGGGTTTTTTTGGTTGTTTTTGGCCACTTTTCCTATCTAGATTTCAGAATTGGTATTAATCATTTCCCATCTCACCCCTGAGATGAAATGAAATAGCAGGGGACTGCAAGGCTAAATTCAGATCAAGAGAAGATACAGCTTTCCTTCTTCTTGGTACCAAATCTAAAATGAGGACATCAAACAGCTGTTTATTCTCTGTTAATTTCAGTGTCACTTTTGATGAGAGGATATTCTCTCTTGCCCAAAAAATGTTTTCTGTGTGTTAAATAGTTTGTGTGGCATTTTGAATATGGCAAAAATCCTTTTGTTAATTTTTGGTGCTCTACTGAAAGTGAAAAA
The DNA here is from genome assembly GCA_013397865.1 of Struthidea cinerea. NCBI lineage: Eukaryota > Metazoa > Chordata > Aves > Passeriformes > Corcoracidae > Struthidea > Struthidea cinerea. Next base: position 82,994 of record VZTI01005479.1, read on the forward strand.
GCAGTTGCAGCTTAGGCCTGGAAGAGAGTTTGTCTCCCTTACATGCATCCACACATTTGTGCATGTTTTTTTAATCAGAGCTGTAAGAACTTCCTGTCTTCTTTACATGGTTAAATCTTTGTGGTTACAAGAAATTGACTCACTTATGTACAAATCCATGCTCAATTAATGATTGCAATGTGTAGGTTCCTGTGTGCATGCAGAGAAATTTTAAAAACAAAACAAAAAAAAACCACCCAAAAAAACAACAACAAAAAAAAACACCTCACAACTCAAACTAAAAGAGACCCACCACACACAAAAAAAATCCCACAAAACCCAGGCAAAACAACCCACCTAAACAGGCATCATGAAGGGCATTCAGACTCATGGCAATGATTTGTGATGGGCAGCTAAAAGTAATGCATATAGATTATTATTTCTGCAGGGTTTTTGGAGTTTGAGGAATTTTCAGTAAATCAAAAAGGGTTTTATTTCTTTCCTACTTAGACATTTAGTATTCAAACAAGAAAAACAGATTCCTAATGCCCAAGGGGAACTAATACCTGTCCAAGAAGTAATTAGATTTCTTCTTAATATATAGCTATATTAATTATTAAGTCACTTCTCAAGTCATGAAGTTTTTGGGATCTGGACAGAAATGAAGTTTAACTTTGTTTATGTGTCAGAAGACAATAGCCTCTTCTTACGTGGGAAGAAGAGTTAGATTTGAACAGCTTTGGCAGTCAAAGACCAGAAATTCTATTTGTAATTGTTATTCTAAATCTGCTGTTGTAGTTCCACTCACTTGAATGGGAATGATTTACTGAATTACCCATTTGGGATCGAAAGCAAGATTCTGTCATTCAGATGATCACAGCAAAAGGAATACAGGAGAGGGTGGAAACTTTGAATATAGAATATTTCTGTTCCTAGCTAGGGGATAGCTCTTTCAAACAGGGTCACAGCTAACACAAAAGGTTTTCTGTAGCTGTGTTAAGGAATACACAGTGTCTTTCACAACCTGGTCCTTTTTGCTGCCTTTATCTGTGATCAAAATGGAGAATCATTAGGGATTTGAAAGTGCATGACTAGAAGTAGATTAGAAAACACAAAAACACTTCTGCATTTCAGAAATGCGTGACACTGGAAGGAAAGCAGGCTGCCCCAGCTGTAACTATCAATGCTAACACAAACACTTTCTTCCCTTCCCACTTTTGCTGTGTACACATGCACAGCAATTTCTCTGGCTGCAGGAACTCTTTGTGCAAGCATCTCTTGTCATGGCAGGTACCATCCTAATGCCAAAGCAGAAACTCTGAACTCAATTGCAAACCACTAATTTCTTCCATGGACTTACTGTTTGGTTTTGCATTACCTTAAGAGCTTCAGTGTACACCAGAGGCTCGTAGGCTGGTATCTCAGATAGGTAGTTCAACAACCTCAGCTCATTATGTTGAGAATTGATAAGGGTTCATGAACCTGATGTGTAAATGGCCTGTGACTATGCAACAAGTTGGGCTTGTGGTCTACTGCTTCTTGTCCTGTGAGATTCCGGTGTGTCGTGGACAAGTGCAGCTGTGACCCTTGCAGCTGTGAGGCTTGAAACTTAGTTTATGTTCCCACCAAAAGAAGTGAATACCTTTCACGTGTCACTTGTTTCTCAGCCACAGGTAGCACTGTATACATCAGTCTCTTCCCAGTGTCTGATTGCTCATTACTGATGGTGTTCACTGTTTCTCTGCTGGGTTTCTCCTTCTTGGACCATTTGATCAGTCCCATCACTGTCCTTGTGACACTCTGGTCTAGTCTTTGTGTGTATGTTACCATGACTGAACAGAAGTGAATAGCTTTAGTATTTTTTCTCTTTGGGCACTTTTTTCTCCTGCTCCAGGTGAGAGAATAAATAGAGGCTGCCTCCCATTCTCTTGTCTGCAATGTTACATAGATTCTGAACCTTAAAGCAGGTAACCTACGTGCTTTAGTGTAGCCTCTCTTCAACAGGAGTAGTGTCTCCTGACTTTGGGATAAAGAGAATGCCAAAAGGCCTGTGATAACAGGCAAGATAGGTGAAGAAGATAATAAAAAGTCAGTACCATGTAGCAAAGATGGTGAGCCAAAGAAGAGCAACAGTTCCTTCCAACAGATGCAATGAATTTAAGATGGTATATTATCAAGCTCTGGTTTGGGGGTACAGACTTTCTTTTAATATTATTATACTTTCTAATATGATTACCCTTTCTGTTTAAGGTCCTACCTGTAAAACATTTATTCCCTTAGGAAAAATAGGTATAACCTTCCCACAAAGAAGCAGTAGAAAGAGTCATTCCTCAGTTATTTGGGATGGAACAAGAGAACCATGATTACTTAGAAAAAATACTTGCTGAGACCTTGCAAGACATGCTTCAACCCACAGTGGACTTGGAAGGGTACTGCAGAATAAACATTCAGAAATAGGTTTATAATAGAAACCTTGACAGGCCTAAAAGCAAAGCAGTACATGGGTACCACTATAATTAAGAGCAGTGACCCTTCAAATAAAAGGTTTGCCAGCAGGTAAATAAACTGCCATTGTGCAGCTCACCTCATTAAATGGGAAAGTTTGGAAAATGATTGGAAAATTGGCATCAGTTGGTGCCACCTTCGATATCAGTTATAAGAGACAGCTGCCTGCTGTGGGATGAACAGAGTGTATGTACTATTAAAAACAAGGTCTTTGTTCTGAGAGTCATGCTACAGGTAACCTGAACCCTTCAACTTATAGCCTGTTCACAGCTGTCAGGTTCTTTAATACAATTTTTACTCTTATCCCATCTGCCCCAGCTTGGGTGTATGTAATACAGTAGGTCAGGTGGATAGAAATATTCAGATGAGTGAGTTGAGCTTCAGACAGTCTCTCATGTGCAGTTGATGTGCCAGCATGAATCTGTACACATGCTCCCTCTCCTTTTTTTTTCTTTTTCTAACTTTACATTTCAATTTGTCAGAGTAGTTGTGCCCTGGTTTGACTGATTCATGGGCTGCTGCAGCCAGTTAAAGCTGGGGGGGTTGGTATGTTTTCTGGTGGTTGCCTTGGTTGGGTTTTCCTTTATTACAGCATGAGTGTTGTTTTTTGGCACTTTCACAGAAGCCTGGTAAAATTTCTGAATGGCCATGGCTGCGTGGACTGGCAGGGGACACCGTCACAGCTGAATCCTTGCCTCATCACACTCTGAAACAGCAATACTGTTTTTGGAGTGATGAAAAAACCAGTATGGAGTTCGGGATAGTTTTGTTTGTCATCACATGTCTCATTCTAGATGTTTATTTTGCATGCTTTTCCCTGCATGCAGGCTCTTCTGGACAGTATGATCCTGGATTTTCTGTAGAGAAGGTAGCCAAGTTGTCTCAGGCTTTACCTCATGCTACTGGGGGTTTGGGCATTTTTTTTATGGGGTGTATTTTTTTCCCAAACAATCTATGATGTGTATGTCTTAAGAGGGACTATTTTGCTTTTTTAATCAGGGATAATGATTTGGACTTGCCAGGCACTGGTTTTAAGGCAGATTTAAAATTTAAATTATCTTAAAAAGCAACTGAGTTAAAGTGGTAAAAAATCTTATATAATTGCTCTCAGTTTTTAACTCATCTTCTTCTGCCTCAACTTCAGATTCTAAACCTTTACTGTTTCTATGCTGGGAAATAGAGAAGTAAAAATTTGCATTTAAGCAGTGGCATCTAGAAGAAAAACCAAAATTTTTACCCACTAATCTGATGTTACTATCTCTTAATCTTGAACTATTGCCAGAAAAACACAATGCAAATCAACTGGAACTCCAAACTAAGGACTGTAGCTTTTGAAGCAGCAGGATTTTTTAGGTTTTTTTCCCCCCTCTGGCAGTGTTTATTTCTCAGTGTGGCATAACTTGCCAGTGTTTGCAGACTGGTGCTGGGTTTCTTTAGCAAAACGGAACATGTAGGTGCAGTCCTAATGAAAATTAATCTCTAAATCGAGCTGTATTTTTTAAATGACTGGTTAATACCTAGTGGGTGTGTGTTCACAGTGATTTGAGAGAAGCTTGAAGCTGTAAAGCTTATGGCAGCTGTAATTTTGACCACTAAAGAAGCAAAGCATGGCTTCTGAAGGTTTTACTTGCTTAATCCCTTTTTTAACACCTCACAGATTGCTTGTTTATCAAACTGGCTGCTTTGATAAAGCTGCTTATCTTGAATCAAGAGCACAGTATCTATCAACTTCAATTTATTAAATTCTAAGAATAAGCGTCTATTAGTTTCATTATATGCATCTTCACAATACTTTAATTTTGGAATAACAGGCTGCATTTAGCAGCTACTTTCTTCTTAAATATGACATCCTGGAGCTGTGGATCGACAGCTGGCTGACTGTGAGTCAGCAGTGTGCCCAGGTAGCCAAGAAGGCCAACAGCATCCTGGCTTGTACCACAGAGAATGTGGCCAGCAGGACTAGAGCAGTGATCATGAGGACACCCTTCAAATTACTGTGTATTTTTAGGCCCATCACTACAAGACATCGAGGTACTGGAGTGTGTCCAAAATAGGGCAGTGAAGCTGGTGAAGGGGCTGGGGCACTCCTCCTCTTAGGAGAAGTGGCTGAGAAAGTTTGTCCTGGATAAAAAGGACGCTCAGGGAAGACCACAGTACTCTCCAAACTAACCTAAAAGAGGTTGTAGCTAGGTAGGTGTCAGTCTCTTCTCCTTGGCAACAAGTGACTGGATGGCAAGAAATGGCCTCAAGCGTCCCAGGGGAGAACAGGCTGCCCAGGGAAGTGTTGGAGTCACCATCCCTGGAGGTATATCAAGGGCATGTTGATGTGACCCTTTAGGCCTTTGATCTCAGCATTGATTCAGGCTTTTGATTGGTGATTGAGGCTTTGGGGGGAGTTTGGTCTGTTCCAGATGCCTAAAATGCCTTTCCTACACCATCCCAGGAAAATGCTGTTGCTCAAAATAAAAGAGAAGAAAGGCTCTACCAGCTCTGATTCAGACTTAATGTTGCAAGAACTCATTTAATGCAGAAAATAGATTGCCTTCCAGTTGTAAGACAAAATTACAGTAATGTGTAGGTGTTGAAGAGAAGATAAAATCAAGGGGATTTTTAGTTTCTGATTAGAAACTTAGGGGTTAGCTGGAGTGACAGCTTTTTAATGCATGCTGGAAGCATATTATGATAGCAGTGTAGAAGAAACTTGCACTTACCTTGTTTTCTTGTCTTGAAAGGTCTGTGAACCTCTAATGCTTCAGCTGAAATATTAAGCTTCTGGAGCTATCTGGTTTAACTAGCTCTAACACTCTCAAATAGCTTGTTAGAAGGCTACTGAAATAAATGTAGCTGCTTCTTTTTCTCGTAAGCTTTTTCCTTTGGTAATTTAGCTTGCCTCTTTCACATGAAATCTTCTGAAGATACAAGATCTTAGAGACTACTCATTAATCCATATTTTGGAAAGGTATAGTGACCTTGCACTAATAGGTGTGGGTGGGTAAGGGATGAGTGTGATCATCCATCATCACACACAATACTGGACAAGGTAGGAAGAGCTAATACAGAACTGGGAAAAAGGTTAAGCCAGTGATTATGTCATTACCTCCCAGAGCTGCTTTTCAAGCAGCAGGGTGGCATGAAGCAGCACATTCTCTGTGAAATGAAGTTATAAACTTTCACCTCTTCCTGGCATTGAGAGGCCCATTCAACACTGACCCATGAAAAATTGACAGTTGTTTTTTTCAACCTTTGGAGCCCATTGTTTCTGCCTGGAGCCTGTCTGTAGATGTGTACTTCTTGCAGGACCTGCTCACGAGCAGTGGAATCCACAAGTGTGCTCACTTGCCTGCTGCTTGGCCCCTGGGAGTATTGATCCAGGGACTTAAAATCTGGTGAGCTGAGTTCATTGTTAGTGTTTGAAATTGAGCATTACTTACCCATTTAGTTCTTACTGCAAACAACACCAGGTATGCCCAACTAGATTTTAACAATGCTTCTTCGATCTCCAATGCTGGCAGTACTGCTTTATTTAGGAAAAGCACACAGGTATCAGTTGTCCATTCCCCTCATACTTGTCCAGCCTCCTGAATGGCTGTATTCAGGATTTTCCTCTTATCTGTCTCTGGGCATGTGTTACTGATGCCTTAGGTTTTAACTTCTGTATTTTTCAAATCCTGCACTGCCTAGTGCGTAACTCTGGAGTTTCTTGTAGCCTGTTCACTTCTGCTCTCTCGTGCTAGGTAGACATAACAAAGCCTCTCCAGGCCTGCTCTCCAAGAACACTCAGACTGTCCTAGGCCCAAAAAATATAAAGCTTCTGAGAAGGGGAGGGCAAGCTGAGGGGGAATTACATCATTAAACTGAAGCTTTAATTGGTGAATTAACCCTGATATGTAAATGAACCAAACCTATAAAAGTGTGAAGAACTCATGACCTGTTGTCCATCTTGGGGTCCATTTTGAGAATAGCCTCTGGCTCCCCAGGGTGTACCTTTGAAGGCCTTTCAAATAAATACCTACATTTATTCCCTTACTCCTTTATTCCCTTACTCCTGTCTAGTCTCTGGTTTTAGGTGGCCTCTCAAGGCATCATTACAAGTTCAGAAAAAAAAACAGTATTAATAAGAATGGTGGCAACAAACCTTTTGTCTGTTCAGGCTTCAATATGCAATTTCTGAAGTGCTCCTAATGCCACAGTGTTCTCTCTCTGAACCAAGTTGCTAGGATGACACTATTCTGTTGTAGAATTTTTTTTCTCTTTACAGTACTTTAACCCTTTCATTAGTTTCAAGGAACTAAGATTTAAATTTATGTCACACAGGGTTAATCCATTCTCCACACTGAAGTGCAAAAATTTCAGAAATAATGTAATCTGTTCTGCTGCCATGCGTATAAAATATTGTTTACACTCCAGGCCTATTGCTTCCAGAAATTATTGATAGGAACAGCTGCTCCTTCATGAGAAAAGTAGAAAAGTCCTTCCTCTCTGACCAGGGGCACTTTTCAGCCACCTTTACTTTATCACCATGACACAGAAGCATGGAAGATTGGATTTCAGACTTTGAATAAAATAAAAAATGTGTAGCAAAGAAACTCTCTAAAACTTCACTCACGAACTTTTGTGAAGCTCTGAGCAGTCTCCTTGTGTTCCAAAGGATTTTTTCAAAACAATGAAATTCGGAGCATAAGATATACAGTACAATCAGAATCCAACTTCAAATGTACCTCGTTGCTGCTGAGTTGAACACTATAATTACAATTATAACTCTGCAGTGCTTTATGCATAAATTATTTAAATTAAACCACACAGATTATTCAAATTTTATCTCCAAGAAACACTTCCAAAATCCTGCTAACACACACATTGCAACTCGCTGCTAACATGAAAAACTCTTAAAGGTTTGATTATTTTTTTAAATCTTTTTGGAACTAGGCTCTGTCCAGCGACTTGACTTATTTAAAGTTGAATAAGTCTTGGGTTAAATGGATTTGGTGCTGGTAGGGTATTTTCAGATCCACCTTCAAGCTCAGTTGAGCAAAAGACTAAGCTGGTGCCATTCAGCCTGTCCTTTCCTATAAAAAACTGGTATTCTATGAGGAGGTTTAATGCAAAGCAAAAACCTCTGCAGCAGGAAGAAAGAACTCACACTTTTTACCTTGTAGGAGCAGCTGTGGCTGGTGTAGTCATGACATGATATTGACAATTGAAACTTGGGAAGATCCCAACAAAATACCTTTTCACATGAAAATATTAATGAGAGAAGGTTCTACCAGGGTGAACCTGACTCCTGGAGGACACCCCTTGTTTTGAGCTTTTCTCGTGGGCGGCTAGGAAAAGAAACTTGGTCAGTTTGTTCCTCTTATGACAATATCTGCAAAGTCCAGCAGACAAACAGGTCAGAGTACCTGTAGCAAACCATAACATTTTTGTCTCTTCAGCATACTAAGATAACATTTGCTTCTGGGAGCAAGTTCAGTAATTGTTTTCAGCCTTCTCTCTGTCAGTACCTTTTTCCACCGAAATCACCTAAAAAATGTTTAATATTACAAATATTCTTAAGCCTGTCACTGGCTGTAGCCAGTATTAAGATGAATCACTGAATTGTAGCATACAAGAAACTGGTTTGCAATTTACAGAAGACTGTTCTAATCCTCTTATTCTTGGACATCATAATTTTGTATTCCTCAATCTCGCTGAAGATTTTCATTTAGTAGAGATCTGTTTCCTGAAAAATCAGTGGAAAGTGGAGTTAAGCCAACACAGAATGTCTGAAAATCTCCTGCTTGAAATTTTTTATTCACATTAGAGTGACAATTTACTGCTGCAGAAGCTGTAATGAAGAAGGGTATGCTTTTTAGTGTCATCTTTTCTGAACAAATAACTAACAGGATTTTGCAGATGGTTATTTGGAGAAGAAATTAGTATTGCTATGACACTTAGATACCTAATGAGGAAGAAAAATAGACTTGTTCCACATTGCTGGAGTTGTAGAGGAAGATAACTGAGGATCTAAAATTCCTCCTGGGCTTTGTATTTCTTAAATTAAAAATGAAAGGAAAAGTTTTCAACTTTGTATGCTTAATCTCAAACTGAGTATTAAGTTAGTTATGCACATATAGTAACTCACTGAAAATGACACATGGTTTGAGGGTCTATAGAAAGATATATTTCTGATTTTTTTTTTTTATTTTATTTTTAATTTT
>VZTI01005479.1:91775-126260 GCA_013397865.1 Struthidea cinerea
TGTAGGTTACTCAAACCTTTAGTCTTTGCATGATCAAGTAAGCAGAGCTGTATGGGGCAACCTTCTTCAAGGCAAACGGCCAGAGAGTTGTTACCCTCATGAAACACAGCTGCTGAAGACCAGCAGCAAGATATTCCCTTATTCCTGCGGTGACGGAAGTCAGGATCCTTCCATACGTTATTTCCTGGTGCTAAGGTTTTAATACCTCCTTCAGATACAGGATTTGTAGCACCAGGTGATTTAGATTATCACTTGTACTCCCATCTTTTCAGTTCTGGAAAGCACCACAATAGTAGCATGGAGTTTTATGGTTTGGGGTGGATTTTTTTTTTTCCACCCCACACAGTTCTGCATGTTTGGCACTCATAGGAAAGGTCTAACCTCAATGTCCATTTTAGCTCTGTTTCTGGGATGAATCAATACAGTTTCTCTGAAATGCAGAAGACAGTTTGTATATCAAATCAGTGGATGTTTGTGTATGTAAATCAGTGGATAAACAGGAATGTTCAGTAATTTCTTGATAAAGTTCTCAGAAGAAAAACAAATATATTTTCTCTCCGTCCTTAGTTTCCTTAAATGTATACATTTGTTAATATCCTTCATTGACATGGTTTTACAGTTAAAAATACTTAAATCAGAAATAAACTTTAATGTTTCATGCAAATTCTAAACTCATCAGCTTAAGATGTGTAATGAAATCATGTCCAGGCACAGTGGGACATGCTATAAGAGGGTGTTATTTCAAACCCCTGTGGTTTATAGCCCACAATTCTGGGATAATTTTTTCAAAAATCCTTTAAAGATTCCCCATGTTATCACTGAAAATTACTTTGTTGTCTTTAATTATTCTGACAGCAATGTGGTAGATTGTAAGTTTAATGAATTGTTGAACTGGCTACGATTCCGCCTTTGTTTCAAAGGCATAGTTCTGTACTCTTTATACAGAACTGAAGACAAGTATGTCCTGTTCAGTGGCACAGCTCTCACCATTCAGTGGTAGCAGGACATCAGCCTTCTGTTGCAGAGTTGAGAAAAGACTGCTTTAATTTAATGCTACTTTTTTCTATGCATTGCAGTACAGAGTACTTGTCTAGTACTGTATGTGTACAGTTGTTAAAAATAATCTTGGGATGAAACTTGCACTTAAATAGAATCTGCTTGTAGCAGAGGTTGCCCACCACCATAACATAAAGCAAATTTTCATACACAACAAAAATAACTATTACTTAATAGGAAAAACTAGTGCAGTTTTCAAACCAATTTAAAATTGATCAAATCCAGATCAACTTTAAATCTTATTCATTTCTCATCTCAACAAATGTGCATTTATTCACACTCATTTGTAGCATGAATTGTTTGTAGGTGCAGATATTTATAAACACTTCTTTCAGAAAAGAAGCCATTTGCCCAAACAGCCGCTTCTGTTCACCATTATTGTTGGTTACTGTTCCCTGCCTGATAAAGTCCCACACATGCATCATTAAAAGCTTTTGGAGAGGTTTTCAGTTGGTTTAATATGTTTCTTTATTATCAGAGAGTCAATCAGCCAAAATGTAAAATACAAGTAAGATCTTACAGCTATCCCAACAGCCTTTTCTACACTCACAGTGATTGTAGAAAACATCTTTCAAGGAACTCGGAACTGCTTTGTCTGAACAAGTTGTTTTCTCTGTCATTCCTCCTATTTTGCAGAAGCAGCCAGGCTTTTAGCTATTTGTTCTGAATGTGCTTTTTTGCTAAAAGCACATGCCATCTGCTGACCTTTACTCTACCACTCATGTTCTACTTCTCCATTTTAATATCATGATCTGTAGTGAAGGATGGAACCCTTCCTTAAAGCAGTTGTCTTTTGAAGGATTTTAGGTTTTACATTGATGAAGTAAGTATTTAAAAGATAAAAAAGAAAGTTTATCGGAAAGAATTATTATACACGAGCATTATATTCTATGAGAACTAGGATATTATGGGTCAAATATTGCTGAAGAGCCCAAAGGCCTGTGGAAAGGAGAGAGATGCCTGCTTCCAATAAATAAGCCATTTTTTTTACCAAGTCATTATAGAATCTTCTTTCTTCCTTTCAGTAATAGGAAAAAAATCCTAATAAGTTACATGTAAAAGTGCGTATTTTAGAGGGAGTTTTAACTTGTTATAGCCATATACTGTTAATTTTACTTCCAGCCACATTAGTAATCCATAATTTACTCCAATTTATGAATGCATGTTACCTCTTTTATTTTCAGTCATTATGCTTCAGGGAAGCTGTTGTTAAAGGAAGCCTGAATTTCAGTTTCACTGTATGACTTGGACTGTGGTTTCTGAATGATATGTTTTATTACTGACTTATGCTAATGGCCTGCAGGTTGGAATCTTTAAGGCTGTAACTGCATCTGCAGCCCTGGGAGCTATCAGGGAGTAGATACTCCTCTGAAAAAACCGTGGAACCAGGTGGCTTCTGTGGATACCAGTTTCCTGGAATTTACCCTAAGATGAATGAAGAAGGAATAAAGTTATTACAAAGGAATGACAGTAGGAAGGATGTGAGTCAGAAGAGGAGGGTGGAGGGAGGACTATTAAGACCTTAGATCTGTCCCAGAGTGGCAAGAAAAAGCATGATGCGATTTCCACCCCCACCCCCCCCCGCCTTGTGTTTGCTATCTGAAGTAAAATAATTATGGCTCTTGAGAGCTTGGGTGAAGTTGATGTGTGGGTTTGCTCTCCAGTACTGCTAAGTCACTGTAAACACAGAACTCATGAAGCTGCATCTTTAAAACAAGTACATTCTGAGCTCACTGAAGTATTTTAGGAATCTGTTGTTTCTGAAGTACTGAAGCTGTTAGGCTGAGTCTCTCTCACACAGTACTGAAAAAAGCAAGAGGATTGAGAAATGGTGACTGGAGCCTACAAAGAGAGTAAAGCTGAAATCTTACTGTATTATATATGGCAGTAGTATTTCAGCCTAATGTTTCATTTCCATTTCTCCTTTAAAAAAATTATAAACACTTGAGCCTGAATCTGTTGTCCAGTATTTGTGCAGTCCTCAGTGCTGAAAATTGGAGTGTTTGTGCATTAGACTGCATTGTCAAAAACAGGATATGATGCATATCAAAGGCAAGTGTGATTCAGTACATATTGCTCATCTTAAGTGATTCATGTCATCGAATTGTAGAATATCTCAAGTGTGAAGGGACCCACAAGGATCATATAGTTCAACACTGCTCCTCACAGGGCTATATAATGTTGTTCTTGGATGGAATTCTGTAATTATTCCTGGTCATGTCTCTGTGGTTTCACTATAGTATGTCCTTTAAGACTCTTTTTTTCTGTTCTATTTCCCCCAAAGATTTCCTCTTACGCATCTCCAAAACAACGACAAAAATCAAAGGCTTCTCCTTTCTTCAAACTCTCTCTCCAAGGCTGTGGTGAAGCTGCTCCTGTTTAATACCAGTGATCTGGATGCAGGAATCAAGCACACCCTCAGTGAGTTTGCAGGTGACATCAAGTTGGGTAGCAGTGTTGATCTGACGGAGGGTAGGAAGGCTCTGCAGAGGGATCTGGACAGGCTGGATCACTGTGTGAGGTTCAAGGCAAAGAGGCACGTCCTGCCCTTGGGTCACAACAACCCCATGCAACACTACAGGCTTGGTGAGAGTGGCTGGAAAGCAGCCCAGAGGAAAGGGACCTGGGGGTGCTGGTCAGCAATCAGCTGAACATGAGAGTGTGTGTGCCCAGGTGGCCAAGAAGCCAATGGCACCTGGCCTGTATCAGGAATAATGTGGCCAACAGGACCAGGGCAGTGACCGTCCCCCTGTGCTGGGCAGTGGTGAGGCCACACCTCGAGTGCTGTGTCCAGTTCTGGGCCCCTCACTACAAGAAAGACATTGAGGTGCTGGAGCGTGTCCAGAGAAGGGCACAGAGCAGGTGAAGGGTCTGGAGAAGTCTGAACAATTCCTATGAGGAGCGGCTGAGGAGGCTGGGGGCCTTTAGCCCGGAGAAAAGGAGGCTCAAAGGGGGACCTTATTGCTGCCTTATTTCAACTGCCTTGAAGAGGAGGTTTTATCGAGGAGGGTGTCAGCCTTTTCTTCCAGGTAACAAGTGATAGGGTGAGAGGAAATGGCCTCAAGTTGCCCCAGGGGAGGTTTTGATCGGATCTTAGGAAAAATTTATCTAAATGTTGGTCATGCTGCTCAAGGAATTGGTTGAGTCACCATCCCTGGAGGCATTTAGAAGAATGTTGCTGTGGCACCTGGTTTAGTGGTGGACTTGATGTTCTTTTAGGCCTATCACAACCTTAATGGTTATATTATTCTAAGAACTATTAATGTACTGAAGGGATAAGCTGGGTTTTAAGCTTTATTCACTGATTTTTGTCCAATCTTAACATATAAGAAAATATTGTTTGCATCTGTGATCTCATTATTTATCTAGATGAGGAGGTAAAGAATGGAAGGAGCACTGAAATTAACCTATGGTTTGAAAAGTCTAACAAATATATTCTGTTTATATTCATTTACATCATGGTGAGAAACAGACTCTTGAAACTGCCTTAAACTCCATAGTATAAATTTTTTCAGAAATTTTTTCATTATTTAAATCAAGCATGGCTTATAAATTAAGAAATTAATTAACTGTGACTAATTAAGGAGACAAATAGCATTTAGATTTGATATTTAATTCAGAGATTGTCATCACCTCTCCCAGCTTCCGTGTTCATGAGTATATCCCAAAAGTCTTGGTAAGCTTATCTGGTCTGTAATGTACATTCACCTATCAGAAATCTTCCATCTGATTTAATATTCAAATAAATCCAATTCTTCTAGTTCACAACTAGTTATTAAAAGTGTGGACAGTCAAATATTGTCATACAAAATGCTATCAACACATTTCAATTTTTTTATGTTGTTTCAAGTTTCCTTATTGCTGTCTTCACCAACAGACACCAGCCGCCTTCCCACCTGCACAGGGTTCTATAAACTACAAATAAACTGCAGGTTCTAAGAGTTTGGCAGATCATTCCACCAACTAAAGCAAACAAGCTATAACACCAAAAACTTGTGGAAAAATGAGTGTATTTTCACTCTTTTATCATGAACACCTTTTTCTCTTGCCATGAAGTATGCAAGTTTCAGCTGAGACTAGGGCTCAGTTATGTGAGACATGTGAAGTGTCCTATTTGACCAATTGAAGTCAGACTGCTTTGGAAATGTACCAGGTAGAGCTGCAGTTATTTCAAGTTCTAATTCTTCCCTTTCAGCTATCACATGTCTCTGGATCAATCCTGCAAAGACAGCTATACCCCATGTAACTGAAAAAGGGTTCCTCAAAGCTGAGAGGATCTCCTCCACCTGTGGATGGAGCAATTCTAAAAGAGACTGGAAAAACATTGTGCCTTGGGCACAAACTGGTGAAGAATTCCATTAAATTCCTTTGGTAGTCCTATTTTTAGGTCCAAGATGGGCTGTTACATGGAAGGATGGGAGAAGACTGCAAGGCACCTGGGCTTTGACTGACAAAGAGTCTATTCCAAGTCTCAGTGGAGTATTCCAGCTGGGCTTCAGAGGACTCTAGTTTGTACTTGCATTTTTAAGAGCATACATAGAAGTTTAATATCCAATACACTGAAGAATGAGCAGTGTCACTCCTGTTTCCTGACACCCATTCATGTAATGTTAGCATCATTTTCTTTGTGCTTCTAATATTCTGACAAGCCTATAATATTCTAATATTTATTTGTGCCTACACCACCTGCATTAAATTAAATTTCTAAATTAAAAATAGCACACTTGTTACAGCTTCAATTTTCTTATCCTCAGTAGCAATTGGTAACTGTGTTATGTTCAGGCAAAGTGGTGAAATTGCAAAAGGACTTGTGAGCATTTTTCAAATTACTTCAGGTAAATAATAAGCAACTTTCCCCTACTGCTGTTATACAGTGATAGCTCTCTTTAATTTTCCAGTGCTAAATTAATTTACAGTTGCTTCAGACCTCAGTAATTTGCTCACGGTAAATGCACATCTGGGAGAGTTCTGGGGATCTGGAATGAAGAAATACAAAATGCAGTGCTCACTTGTTATAAAATTGCGTTTCTTAGCTTTACTCTCATTACGGCTGCACATAGAAATACACAGACACATGAAAAATAGAATGAGAGAAGACTGGCTAGCTGAGCCTTTTGTTCAGGATTTTCAGAGACCTCTGGGAGTGGAATGCCTATTACCTATTAAATTTCCATTACATTATTGGGAATCTACCCCTTTTAGGAGGCTCTTATTCATCCTTAGTCATCCTTGCATTAATAGTCTTCCTAAAATTACACCGATGAATGTTTGAGGGTTTTTTGGGGGGAAAAAATGCGATACAAAGTTTACGTTTGTACCATAAGACAGATGGAATCATAGTGATCCCCACTGGCTTTACTGGGCTTTGGAATAGACCTTTTCAAATAAGATCAGGGATCTCTACACAGAAGTAGAATAGGGTGTACTAGAGGAATATCAGCAACATGTTGCTGGTTTTTGTCTTGCTAAAATAAAGTACCTTAAAAGATCAAGCCTATAGCCTTGCTTGGATCCAAAGCATTTGTTGCTTTGGTGCCTTTCCTCTGTCTACAGGATTTGTAACTCAGGTGTTTGAAGTTAATGCTTAAATTGTAAGGAACGCAGCCCTGAATATGATGATAATGTGATTGAGAAATAAATGTACCTGCACAGCTTAAATGTTATAACCTCACATATCACTTCTGGGGCAGGGAAAAAAAAGGTGTTTTGCCTGGAGTGGTTGGTTTCTTGTTTGCCCTTCCAGTATACTTTCTTGATATTGTGGTTTCCTATATTCTTATTTTCTAGCAGAATCCTATTTCATATTAATAAAGAACAACAAAGAATTCCTTCAAACTCTACTGAAGAGAGTGTATTTCACTCTAAGATGTTTCTGGAAAGCTTGGTAGCATGCATTTCCTCAAAGGCAAAAATGCAAATATAGCCCTCAAGATGGTACCCTTGTTTTCTGTCCCTTCCACATTGCCTTTCCTAGAGCCAGCACTTATTCCGGTTCCATCAGTCCTGCAGACCAGAGATAAGAGTTCCTCCTTCTAATGTACAGTGGAGAGTTTTTAATAGGTTTTTTTTTCAGGTTTCTGATGCCTGACAGATCCAACATGCTTCTGCTATTAGGATTGGGAATAGCATTATCTTTTAAATTTTCTCAGGAAACTGAATTCCTTGGGCAAACTGGAATCACCATCCTGATTTCCAACTTTTTTTTTTCCAGGTGACAGCTCAATGATACAATGGTTTCACGCTATCCTCAAATCTGCTGGTTTTCAGGATGAAACAGTAAAATGCCCTTCTCCTTATAATGTGAAGCAGCCCTAGGGCTAAGTGTGCCCTCTGAAGGGCTCCTTGCAGCATGCCTGTGATATATGTGTGCTTGTAGTCGTATGCTTTTGTCAGTAAAAACAGGTGGACTCTAAATTGTACTTAACTTAGGTACATTTTTGAAATTTCTTCAGGTTCTTACTATATGATTTCAGTTGCAGGTCAGTCTGGAAACTGCCTGCAAGTGAAGGTGCTTTAGGTCAGAAAAAAAGTTCTTGAGAGGTTGTATATCTGCTTGAGAGGGAAGGCTGCTCCTGTCTTATCTAATTCTGATTATCTGTGTTTAGTTTCTGTTACTGGATTATTTTATTTGATGGGTTTTGTCATGTTTGTTGGTTCCTTTATTGCTTCACTGTGTGATACACTTGTGCTTTTCCATTAACCAGGCATGAAAGCCTGCATCTTGCCTGTATCTGACATTGATTCCTCAACTGATGAGGAAAACAAGGCAGCGAGGAAGAGTCTTCCAAAAGGAGAGAATTACTTCAGATGCAGCTGGTAGGGTGCAGGCATTTAAATCTGAGAACATGGATGAAACACGAGGAAGTGGACAAATAATTCTTGTAGAGAAAAACTAAATTCCTCCGTTTCCTCCTGTGGAATACACTTTTTAAGATTCTCCTGTGAACTTGTTGAAGCAGCTTCTTGTTTAATTTCTTATAAATCAGGATTTTACATGAATCACATGTGATTCCAGGGACTGATTGTGAGGTGGTTACCCTTAGCAACCTGTCATTTACCTTGGATCACCAAGTAATCACCCCAGTGTATGTAGCAGGTGTTCTCCATAACAACTGCAGGGGAGCAGAGAATACTACAGTAATATTATGCATTTATCTAAATTGGAAACTCACTTAAGGAGAAGACTTCTAGTTTTTGCTTTACATCCTTGTATTTCTGTGCTCTGCAGTTCAGAAAGTGTATTTCAGAGCGAGTAGAAAAAACAATCACAGGAAATCAGGAAAAAAGACAGGAATCACTATTAAACTCAGTGTTTTGTGGCTAAGATATCAGCAAGGGGAATGCTTATGTGAAAAATATTTGGGTTTTTAATAACTAAACATAAATGCTTATTTGTGATTCAGAGAAAACTAGGTTAGGGCTTTTTCTCCAGAAGAAAGTTGTTTTGTTCCAGATTGGCTTGCCAGTGGAAGGAAGGGAAAGCAAACACTCTTAGATTCTGAGTAAGGGATTTTGAAATCTCTTCATGCTTAATAATGAATCTGGCCTTTTTCACTGGCAGTCATAGAGAACTCCACAAAATAGATGTGGGAGTAGAGTAACTTCCCTCTGTATATCAGGTACCCTGGAAGCCCTCACAAGGCTGAAGATAATAATGTGGAAAGAGCTGGAGGATGTACATAAACTTCATGGTTATTCCAAGACAGAATGACTAATTCTGTCTCGTTCTTTTCCTCTCTGACTCTTTCCTGCTTCAAAGCAGACATGTGAAACATCACTTGGAACACTCCTTCACAAGGATGCAGGCTAAAAGGAGAGTCCTTTTTGGTACAGTCCCATTGGAGCCACGCTTGTATGGAGGGACCCTGAAGGCAAAGAAATTTCTTCCTACCCACTCCTTCTGCAGGAAAACTGGCCTCTGGGGCTGTCCTGAGATGGGTTTTGGGTGTAATTTTTGCCTTCAGTTGGAAAAAATCCTTAGCAATTGAAATGGACACAGCAAAACAAAGCATAGGCCCAGAGTTTTGAAGATCTTGGATCTGTTTATCTTCTAAATTTCTAGACAGGCTTATTTAATTTACCATTTCTGGTTTCAAAGCCTCCTTCCATAAAGAGGCTTCTGTACCATTAATCAGTTACCAACCCTAAAAAGCCTAATGTGGAAAGAGCTTGTCCTTTAATCTAATTAAAGACAGTCACTTGGAGACAGCAGTGGCCCTGAGACCCTCCCTCTGTGTTCATATGTATGTCTGCCCTTCAAGTTGGCCAGATTTGAGAAATGTCACTCCACAGGACAAGATAAACATCTAAAATAATAAGCTGGGGGGAGCAAGCTTAGATTTTTTCAGGCTAAATATTGGATAAACAGTTTTCCTCTGAAGTCAAGCATTTAATTAAAGACAGAATTAACTTGTATGCCTAGTCCAGCTCTGCTAAGCCTATATTTCTGTACTGGTTTTATGTTGTGGACTCGGAGTCAGAATGTTTGCACTTTACAGGTCAGCCTCTTGAAAAAATTCTCCTTTGCAATTCTCAGTGAGTACCTGCTGCCTTTACTGTGGGGAAAACAGTTTACTTCCGTGAGAACTGAGTGTTCAGCATCTCTGTGGAGAAGGCCTGTAATCTACTTTCAGCAAATTAAAATCTAATACAGTTTGTCTGTGTTTCATTTATGCCTCAGGACAAATTAATGTTAAAAAAAGCCTTTGAAATGAAAATGGTGAGCCCTCAAATTAACCTACTTGTAGTGTTTTTATTTCAAGTTTCATTTGGGAATTGAAGGTGGCTGTTAAATTGCTGGTAGGTAAAACATCACTGACAATTTGCTTGCATTTTTCTGCAAATAGATTTTCACTCAGAAAAGTACAGTGGGATTTGGAAAAAGAAATTATGAAAATAACTAGCTGGTCTTTTCCTTAAAGTTTTGTTTTGTGCTTCAAAACTTTAACTTCTGTTAACAAAGCTATTACAGTCCTAGGAATTGATATTGAGAATAGTAATTAATTACTTTATTTAAAGCCATATAGACAGGGGCCAGGCCATGTTAAACTTCTTGTGCAGAGTTTGCTGTTCAAAGGTGTCAGTCTTCTGTGTGCCGCAGGATGGCTACAACTTGAAATGAAATTCATTTTCATGTGCAAAGCACAAGCAGCAAGGTCCAATAGAAAGAGGGGTAGCAAAGGTGTTTGTAGCTTGACCAGTGTCTGAGGGTGAGGACATCCTCCCAAGCACTTTACAAAAGTTTTGTCAGCCTACAAGAATCTTGATGGAGGGCAAAAAGTCCTGCAGATTGTGTTGGAAATAAATAATTTCTCTCTGCGGAATGGCCTCTCACAAAAAAGTCCTCTTGCCTTCAGGATTGTTACCTGACAGGCTGCCTAGGACACCAGAGCCCACCGGGAGCATTTCCAGCCTCTCAAACACGAGGACACTGATTTCCAGATATGTGCAGAGGAGGGATCTCTGCAGATGTGACCACCTGTGTTTCTCCTGATAAGAAATAGCTAGCAGTAATAAAAACAAACAAACAAAAAAAAGGTTTTCCTTCTAGACTCATCATCACATTTTCAGGGCTTAGAGAGAAATGTTCCTTTCAGCAGTAGCCAGTATTTATTCATTGGGTCACTGCATATTGGGAAATGAGGGCATGTCCCAGTCATATTTTATTTTCCAGCTGAGTTATTGTATGTTGGCCAAACTTCTATAGGCTAAGCAAGGCACTCCTGTATATGATGTCTGATAGCAGAAGGGCTGAATGCAGAGGGATGGTACTTAAATACTTTAAAATCAACTTTTGAAGTAGCTAAACAAAGCAGAATACTGATACAGAAAAGTTATCAAGAAAGCATTCCCATTTTTTGTTATAGCTTAGTTTGTTATAGAAAAGTGCCTCTGTCACAGCTCATTCTCATCTAAAAAATATATATATATACACATATTGTAGTTAATTTAAAATACACATATTGTTCTACTCTCCACACAAAGCTTTTCTGCAGGTTTTGGAGTTAAGGTTAACTTTTCTTTTTATAATACAACATTTAATCTAACTCTTCTACAGCTTCTGAGCTCACTGTCATTTCTTTCCACCAATTAAATCTGACTGCTTCAGTGTGTAAGGAGCAAATGTGAAAACCTACTGACAGCCACAGTATCAATTTCATTCATGGCATATAAGCCCAGAGGGTGAGTGTCAGGAAGCCAGCAATCTGTTAAATGCTTTATCCATGTTATGCACAATATATTTCTTATTAGTTATGTTTTTCATGTTCTGATTTAAGAGAGCCCATTATTTTGCAGAGTCTAATTTGACCTGCTACATAGAAATGTGCTGGTTGAATAGATACTTTTCTATCTTGTCTTGGGTTGTTATGAGGGCTGTTAGTCCATTTGCTCCAGGGCAAATAGATCACCTCAGAGATCAGAAAGCAATTGCTTTTCATGGTGAAGCAATACGCAGTGCAATAGTTGGTGTAATAAAAGGGATTAATTTTCCAGTGCTTTGTACTGGGGTTAGCCATAGGTAGGTTTCTGTACACTGCATCAGTATCGCTTGTGGCAGATGAGAAAGGAGTGACTTGTATGTAAAAGCTTTACTCCAAATCCTGGGGTATTAACCACCACCAGAATTAAGGTACCAGCCTAAATGGACTGTTGAGAAAATTCAGTGCAACATTGCTGCTTCTGCAACCAATAGCTGCAATTAAAAGAATCTTGTAGGCTTGATCTTCCCTACAGTCTTGCATGTTACACAGACTTCTACCTGCTCAAGGTGTTGTAGGGTGGTGTCATTGCGTTTCGCACTGGTATTGACTCACTTTGGATGGTGGAAGGTACTGCAAAGGCATGTGTCATATCTTTTGATAAGGACTACACTCGAGAAGCAGACAGCAAGGCATGGGTATCTATTGAATCTGCTGAATGGATCTCTTCTGAACTTTACAATTTGGAGGAGTGAAAAATGGGTATGAAGTGTTATAAAGTCCCCCAAGCATAAAATAGCTCAGCACTTTATCTGCACTGATGAGTGACAAAATCGTGTGTACAGAGCCAACAAAGCATCTTTACTGTTTTGTCTTTCAATATGTTACAGTTCCACTATTTTAACTTGGTTGTACCTTTAGCCATTTTTTCATAGGAGGGTTTCTTTTTGTAATTTGATCCTAACACTTATTTTCTGCGATGCTTGAAGGTTTGACTGCTTATACGAGAGTATGCATTAAAGAAAGATGTACTTCAAGTTTTACATACTTGTGTCTGACTGAAGATTTTTTCTGGTTTGGTCTTATATAGAGATGGGTCTGAACAGTGAGTGTTTGTTCACCTTCTTAATGACCTATAACATATTTTGATCTGGCACATTTTTTAGCAGGTTCGTATCACACATGCGGGGATAAAACGTTAGCCATAATGGCCCAGGCACAGTCCTCAAATATATTGAAACACCTGCCTGCAGTTACCTTATCAAAACAGGTTCCTGGCTTTAGCAGCACAACAAGCTGTGACGATGCCAAATAAGTGCCAAAACTGACACAAAAGCAGCTGGGATTCAAGGACTCAGTTTTGCTTATATCCATTGTATCAAAGCACTTCAGCCACGTTTACATAGTGCTTTCTCTTCTACACTGATTGAGTGTACAAGAATTTTGTCATAATGAGCATGGTCTAATTGGACATGGTGGCAGAAAAAAAAAAAGAGTTTTGAACCAGACTTAGGGTACTCAGATCAGAAAAACAGGGGACTGGTTAAAACAAAGGATTGATAATGCAAATCTAAGGGAAATATTCTATAAGGGCTAGCCAGAGACTTTAATGTAATGTTTTTTTCTTAGAGGACCCACCTGGTGATGTTCTAGACAGAGCTGGAACATCAAATTTCTCTACTGCAGTAGGAAAAAATCCTCATTTACAGAGTGGGTGATAATCCTCCACAGGAGAAGTTGGCTATGACACTTCATAAGGCTTTTTCACCTAAAAATTACCGTGAAGTCTAGGTCTGTCTTCCTGCTGCCTGTGCTGAGCTGGAGAAACCTTCCTTTTCTCACAGCTTTACTACTATTGTGGTAGGTGCGGGTTTTTTTCTCTGTATGGTAATTAACACAGGAAAATTTTGGGATGTTCACAGATGAACTTATAGAATTTTTGAATGGTTATAAATAAAGACCACCTATTGGCACTTGTGAAGGGGGCTCATGAAACAGGACATCAAGCTCAATGTGTTGTAGTTGTAGCCTAGGCCCCACAGTCTTGCCTTGCTTCTACTCCCACAGCTTGGAAAGTTCCTTGCACATTATCTAATCCACCCTGCGGTGAGACACAAGCTGCTGTTTAGATCTCATTAATCAGCACGCAAGCAGAAAGGAAAGAAAGTGACCTTTCTGTGGCCTAATTCTCCAGCTTCACTTCAACAACAGCCAGTGAAGTGCCATGCAATTAATAAGAGTGCAGAAAGAAGTAAAGGTCTCATTTTATGGTCGGAGAGATTAATTTCACAGAAAGGGACTCAGTGTAATTTTGGGAGCAGTTAATATGCGTGCTATAGCACAGGTACTTAATTAAGCCATTTCCTATGTTTCACCAGTATGTTAGGAGAAGAGTACATTTAATAATGTTTTCTTTTGCATTATGTTTCTGTGTGGTTAGTCATCAAATCTGAAATTACATCTAGGCCTAACTGGATTTTCACAGCCCCTCAAAGCAGCCATTCCTTGAATTGTCCATGTTGGGGTTTTTTTCTTGTTGGAGAATGGTGTAAATGAAGTATTTCTCACTGGTGGTTTGGTGTTAAGGCAAGTTCAAAGTGGAACACATCTATCGTGTCCTTATGTTTACTGCCCAATAGTGTGCTCAGCTGGTATTGCTCTATACCTACAATACACAAATATTTAACATTTCTTCCATACTATACACCTTAATGAGAACATGAAAATGTTTTTATTTCAGGATTTTGTTTTCATATTAATGCTCTCTCTGCTCCCACTCACAAGGAAAGCAAATCAAATGGACCATTAATATTGAGTTGACAGACAAAAGCTGTTTAGCTTGGTTTCCTTTTATGAACAAGAACATGCCAAAAGAGCTAAACATCCAAGGACGTGTTGATGGGATTGGGCCATGCTGCATCAATGTCAAGTGTGTCCTTAATTTCCTCTTTTCATTTTAATGGGATTTTAGGCAACGAGCATGCAGGAGGGAACCCTGAAGCCTTGGCTGCTCTCATTGGTAGTTGGAGATAAAGGCAAAGGAAGAAGCAGAAACAGCAGAGCTGCACCTGCCAGCAATGAGAAAACAATTATTTGAGATAGCTCCTTTTTATTCTGACTAGCATAATGGAACAGCAACTCTGCTATCAGAAGGTGTAGTTATTTTTGTGAGCACTTTCAAGCCTAAATATTCTGTGGTCCAGCAGGAAGAGCTACCATGAATATCATACATATGCTTTTAAACTTGTGCCAGCAAAATTTCATTGCTCCAAATGTTCAAATGAGGTAAATTCAAAGGGGTGAAAGCATGGTTGGAGTAAAACCACTTAAAAATTCAAACGTATTTATTGGTTATATATTAGATGACTCATCTGCCTCTGCTGGCAGTACCTCAGGCTCGTAATGTTTATGGAGACCTACAGTATAAGAAACAACTCCCTCCAGCACCACCATTTTCATTTGCAGTTTTGTAGTTATAAAGTCTGTTCCAGCAAAGCAGAGAGGATTTGCAAATGCAGTCAGCCCTAACCCAGCACAGCCTTTATCTGCACGTGGGTCTCTGTGCAGTTCTAGGGTTCTACTGCCACCAGCTACGTAGAACTGAGCCTCCAATAATGCAGCTTTGTAGGCCCATAAAGCATCGAGAGAGACAATCTTTCACTTCAGTAGCATAATAAATACTTTTAAAACAGTTTTTATGTCTATATCTACCAAAAGCATGTAACAGAAAATGCAGCAGACTGTCGTCTTCACAGAATTTCAATTAATTCTGGAGTTTCTTTAAGTTAAACTCTTCATAAACTTGGTGTTTGGTCCAGAGGCTCCCCAGAATAACTTTCAGATGGAGGCTGGTCAAAGCAGTGACAAACTGGAGTCAGAGGTCAGCAGCATGTACGAATGTCAGCAGAGAGAGGGGAAGGGGAATGGATGTCTTTCTGTGTCTGTAATGTATGCGTGTGCATGCACACACTGTTGGCGTGGGTCAGGATTTAATCAAGTGTGCTACTTTGCTAAAATAATTTATAGCTATCTGGACACAGACTGTTTGGGAGATCAGCCACAGCTGCAGCCAAGATGTTGGTGGCATTTGCAGATCATCTTGTGGTATTAAGGTATCTCTAAATGTGCCCACCTGTTGGGTGCTCACATGCTCAGCATTTAACTGTTGCCAGATCTGGAGAAGGGAATATTTTCTCCAAAGCAACAAAGAGGTGTTTTGGAAATGTACAGTTGGTGAATTCTGTGTTTTCCCTTCTGCTGCAGGAACTGAAGATGTCAGCAGGGTAGCTGATGCCACCTCCTTTTTCCCTCTAGCGCATGATAGTCTTGTAGTATTTGCGCTTTGTATTAAAATTTTTATTAATATAGACTGATGGGAAGTAACTTGTAATTTATATACTATAAGAGGGTTTGGTTTTCTGAACTACTTTTGATTCATTTTCTGCTCGAATTCTGTGCTCTGTATCTGTCAAAAGTTACTGTTGCAATTAGAGAAGTAAGATGAAAACTAATAATAGTCATTTTTTTACTTTATGGTTTCCATTATAGTTACATTCCAGTAATTATCTGTCATCATTCTAAACATGCTTGGCGTGTAACCAGGCACGTTATGGTATCATTATTCCTTTTCCACCTGTACAGATCTGCACACATAGAATAATCAGCAGGCTCCATTAGCCTGCAACACAATCCCTGATATATTTTTTGGATCCACATACTTTGTTTTCTCTCTGCTCCCAATCACTACATTGTTTGACTTCTTGCATAGTCACAAACATAATTCTCCCTGTACTTATCTCCCTGTGCTGCACTAAGAAAGGACAGATTGGTATTAACAGTCCTGATGCAGCAGATGAAGCACATAAGTGTTTTGAGGGGGAAAAAAGAAAAAAATAAACCACTTAAAATTGTTTTAAGAGGAACATGAGACTTGTCACCTGCTTTTGTGTGTTTTGCAAAAAGCAATTCAATAATCTGCCCAAAATCATCAAAATTTGATTTATTCTGCTTTAGCAGCTATATTATTTCTGATAGCAATTGGAAATTCATGTGTCTGAAAAGCAAGTGTCTAAGCTTTTATTTTGAGATGTAATATGCCATAATATTATGAAAAATGAACAAGGCATGCCTGATTGGTTAAAAAGTGTGCATTTATGTAAAAGTGTTCAGCAGGCTGAGTATTATGTGGGAAATGCCAGCATTCTAAACTTGCTAATGTCATGCGACATTTTAATATAACAATGTATCATGGAGTAATGTTTCATTAAAAGAGACATTTGGAAACACTAGACAAAGTACAATGATGCAAAATGAAATATTTTACAATGTAGTTCCAACACAAATATTAATCTCAGTACTTTAAGGCAAAAAGGAAATCCCAGGTGAAGACAAAGCTGCCTACACCACAATCCACAGCTGGTTCCTCTTATGTTTCCATATTGCACATTATATCAAGAAAACAATAGAGAGGGATTTTTGAAATGCAGTGCTGTTTAAAGTGTCCTGTCTTGAATTTACTTTAATTCCATTAAAACATATGGCACCTCATTATTGAAACACAGCATTTTTTCCTCTTTATACTATTAGTACTTCTCTTTTTTACATTTTTTGTGCTCTGGAGAAAACATTGCTGTCACTTGCAGTGGCATTTGCCTTTCATCTCACTGCTTTGAAATGGCTTTCAAGTCTCTAAGTGGTATCCAGTTTATTTATATTCTGATGCCACTTCTGTGAAGCATACCTTTCTGTCAGCTCAGTGCAAGCTTCAGGTGGCTTGTATTTGGAAGCTGAGGTATAAACAAACTGACAGGATCAAGTGCAGCCTATCCTCTCACAGGCAATTTCCACCCCTTTGCTGTAGCCCATTATTCCTCCAATTCATTCAGCAGAACCATTTACTTTCATCTGAGTAGGGTTGGGATTGACTCAGTCCCTTGGATTTGTGCGGAGGCCCTATGCTAAATATGAAAGTCTCTGTATGCCAAGATACTGGAAGCAATTACTCCCTTCACTATGTTTTTTAATCTCTTTTCTTCCAATATTTAAGTTTTCCTTGGTGTTTAAAATGGTTCTTCTGCAACATCTTGCTGATGAGTTTGTAACTGCCCTACCATGGTCTAAATTTGCCTTCAAGTGAGCTCTTAAAGGTGCTAAATTTGAGCCAATGAGTAAGATATAAAAATTTATTTTCGTATTTGCTTTTCCTTTTTCTACCTATCTCGGCTTCTACTGCCTTTATAATTTACTGTTGATCAAAATAGCAGCAGTCAGCAGTAATTTGGCGTTTTTAGTGCCTTCACCGTTTTTGTGGTGTCAACAGCTTTTTATGTGCATGGCTTTGTATGCATACCACAGCAGAGCAACGTGTGTGTTTGCAGAATCCACATATTCTGCACATTCTCATCAAGGAGCCTGTTTTGGGTCTTTTAAACACACATAGGTATGCGTGCAGTTTAGAGATAACAGATGAATTACAACTAAAAGAGACAAGGCAGGAGAAGCTCACGGTCTTCTATCTTACAGGGATTTATTTTCCTGTGGGATGCTTTTTCCAATATTTGAAGCTTTAATGACAGCCACAATGGAGTACAATACCACTATTACTGCTTTTTAAAAAGTGTATAGTTAATTATTAGTGTAACATTTAAACAATTGTCAAATGGCACTCTTGGCTCTAAAGCCTAGTGTTGTTTAGAATGCAAATTTGGAAATACGCAAGCTTTCTACTTTCATAGTAATTCATTGCCAAAAATAATGGAATCTGGATCATTTGGTCAAGGTCGTAAACCATAATTTTAACATATATATTTCAGATTTAGAAGAATTAAAAAATAAGAAAGAACATTAAAATATGTTTAAATATATATTTATTAAAATAAATGGGGTTTAGGTCTGATTTGTTTTAATATCTACAGATTTATATTAGTGGGATGTAACTAGGTCCCATACATCTAATCTTGCCTGGATATTTAAAGACCTGAGAAGTCACAATGCGAACCAATTTTATCTCATTACTGTTTTAGTAATTCCTTCAAATTTACAGACACTTAAAATCCTGAGACAGTGCAAACAAGCATTGCCTATTATCACTTCTGAATTGTGATAAAGGATTTTTGTTTTGAAGGGTTAGTCTTGTTTGGGTGTAAATTGTAATTGGTACATTTCCTTTTGTGCTTTTTTTCCCCAAAAGTTGCTTGTCTTAGGTATCTTGTCAAGGGAAAAAACCTCACCCATAATATCCTCTGAAGGTGGGCTTTTGCTTCATAACTGGTTATGCCAAGCCAGTCAATGAACGTCTGAGAAAATTAAAAGTTTATTAATCAAGGAAACCATAACCTGGACATATGTAAGGGGAAGGCAGAGACGTTATGCAGGTGCCAGCCTACCCAACATAGCTTTAGTCTGCCTAACTCAACAACCGGTAAAAAAATATAGGTGCCAGAACACTGCAGTCTTCAGTGAGGTTGTATTTATCTTGGGAATTCTTGTTGAAATACCTGGGACTCCTGGTATCCCGGCCAGCTTGTACTTCAGTTTATCCCTGTGTCTTCTGCAATTGGACCTCTGAATTATTCCAACTCTGTGTACGTCTTGCTGCATAAAGAAAATCCTACTTTTCAGAAAACAATACATGGAAGTGACTGCTCTGGGGCGAAACAGTCTTGTTTTGATTAGTACATCCTGATGCCAAGTGTCTGTGTATCTCGGGGGTTGCCCAGACTTTGTTCATCATTTAGTCTTATCCAAAACTACTGAAGGAGAGAAAACATAAGGAAATGGATCCCTGCATTGCAGCACAATCTCAGTCAGGCTTGGAAAGCACAAAGTTCTGAAGGCAGGCAGTAGACAAACTGTTGGCAAAGTTCATGACTTTCTCCAAGGCGTGGTGACATCAGCTGAAGTCTTTCAGCAGCTACTGATGATCTTCGTTTTGATACAAACAAAAGTAAACAAAGATGCTGACTGACAGAAAGGGAAGAAAGAATGGAATAAAAAACACCAATGGAATAAGAATTTTGTCAGTAACTTACAGGATGCCAAACCGAGCAATATCATCTTCATTAATAATCATGAGAGATTTCCAGGCTATTTATCTCCCTCAGCTTTCCTGACAATAGCATAAAAGGAGTCCTGAGGATTTTTTTTTTTACAAAATTAACATAAAATGCATTCTTTCCTATTTCTTAATGTTTTGGGGTTTTTTTTATTGCACTCATGGTAATCATTAGGAGCACAAAGATGTCAAGAGAGCATGTCATGCCTCCAGCAGGCACTTGAGCAGATTTATGATGGCAGCAAGCTTCCAGTTTCCCTGGTCACCTTTCATATATTTACATGCTGGCTTAATAAGAATGAACAATGAGCTGTTTGTCAGCTGGGAGAGATAACCTCTGAATGCTTAGCTTTTGCTTTAAAGTATGTGCAGAAGAACAGGTTCTTGTATACATGCAAAGTGAAGGACAGGCAGACTGAAAAGAAGCACTAAAGATCAGAAAAACTGGGAAGTTTGAAGAAGATATAACCTTGACTCACCTCAGAAAGCTGTAAAAGCTTGGTGAGGGGTGAGATGGTAGTTGGGTGGTTGTATTAATACAATTTTGGCTTCCACTAGGGACGTTGAGGTGAATACAACAAGAATAGAAGATGCTTCTGTTAGGAACTGGCTCCTGATTATTTTTATATCCAGTTAGCATGAGGGGAAGTGCCAGCATTCTGGTCTACAGCACTGCTCTTATATTTCTGAAAGGCCAGAGGTCCAGGCTGGCTGCACAGTTTTCAGTGAGCTGCAGGACTTTAGGCTTGTTAAGGTCCCCTTGTGAGTTCAATAGCAAGTTAAGCTGTCTGTATAGACATACGGAAATTTAAAAATGAGGGCATTATTCTTTCACCATAATCAGTTTCATGAAAAAATTGATAGTTCTTGAACTTGTCAGAAGGCTTTTGTAGAAATTGGAATACATGTTCTTGTGCAGTTCAAAGAACCTGAGAGTCTTACTACTTCTTGACTTAGACACTGGATGAAATTACTAAGATGTGAAAGATACATGGACTGGGGGGAATTTAAAGTGAAGGATGGGATATCTTTTAAGTAAGCAAAAGAATAGGTGGGCTAGTATTAATGTGCCTGGAAATTTTCAGCTGCTTCATTTTGGGCCCCTGAAGATGGAGTTAGACTCAAATTCCCCCGGTATTATCCAAACTTTTATACCACTGCACAACCTATCTCTCACTCTAGTAAGGCTCAGCTGTTAACTTCCCCCTCCCAAAAGACTTGAGCTGTATAAAAGCTTGAAAATTGGAGAGGTCTAGAAATGGAGAAGTTTTGCATTTGTTCAAGTCTCCCTTAGGCACTCTGTCTATTGCATGTTCAGAATAAGAAATATATAAAATACAGAAATTTAGTTGATGTTTTTCCTTATGTGCTACTGGACAGTTACTGTCTGTGCACGGTAGGTACAGTATGGCCACAGTTAAATGAAATTTTGGTGGGCATCCAGTCCTCGCATGAGTAGGTTCTGTACTTGTACTCCTGTCAATGATTCAGACAAGAAATCCAGAACTTGCAATTCTCAGCCCAGAATCTGTATAGATGATTGACAGAATTCTCCATTATAACTGTTACATCTACAGAGACTGAGGTTTATTCTTTACTTCTTGCATAAATCTTTCAAGTTTTCAAACAAAAATTAAGACATGAACAAGCAAGAGCCAGATCTGCATTACTTGGCACATAGTAAAAAGGCAGTCAGAATCAGGTTTTTTTCTGTGAAAAAGGATTCATTTGATGTCTCTTTGCAAGTTTACTGTGAGTGCAGTGTTTAATATGTTATGACCAAATGCTGAAGTACCCTGCTTATTTTTTTTTCCTGACCAAAATTCTCACTGATTTTAACAATAGTAGTTTTTCAGAACTTGGCTCTAAGTCTAGACACATACCTATTATTAGAACAGATTGCCTATATTCTGTCTGGCTCTGAATGTACTCCTTCTGTTGTTCTGTCTCAGCGTCATCACAGCTAAGA
Source organism: Struthidea cinerea (assembly GCA_013397865.1). Classification (NCBI taxonomy): domain Eukaryota; kingdom Metazoa; phylum Chordata; class Aves; order Passeriformes; family Corcoracidae; genus Struthidea; species Struthidea cinerea. Next base: position 113,053 of record VZTI01005479.1, read on the forward strand.
GGATTGGGGGGGCTTTGTTTTGTTTTTGCATCCAGATCTGACCACTGTGTAATGGCTTTAAGCCCTCAAGCTTTAGGAGAACTTTAATTGGGAGATTTTTCTTCTTATTCCTAATTTATCCCCTAGAGTCTTATTAGGGTGGCTTTGTTGTTTCTGCTTGTAAACAACATCCTTGGAGCTGAGCTGAGTCTGTTGCATTTAACCTCCACCCCTTCAAATGTGGCACTGGGCTGCTACTGCAATAAACAAGGCTGCCATTCAAAAAACGTGGGTTTGGTTGAATTTAAAAGATAATTTTGCCACATTTAATGCAGAGGCTTTTTCAGATATAAGTTGTTACCTACTGGGAAAACACATTGTGCAACAGTCTTGAGGCTCCCTATTATCTTTTCCTCGTAGACACATTTAGGAGTACGAGTCATTGGTGATAAAGGGATGCCATCACAAGAAGCATGTTGCCTATTAAAATTCCATTATGCAGGTATGAAACCAAATTCTCTTAAAGTGTAGAGGTTATGCTGCCTTCTACATTGCCCAGAATCCAGACCTTGAATCTGAAGAAGAAATCTGAATCCTGGGGAGATCATAACCTCCACCCCACCTCTCTTCTGCAAAGAACCCTCCAGTTCTGGTAACTTCCCTTATTCCTTTGACAGGAATAAATTTCTCTCTAAATGGGAAAAGAAAGGCTAGATTTGTTTTCCATTAGCTCGAAGCCTACAAAGAGGAGACAACCATGCCAGGCCCTGTGCTGGCATGTGTGAAGCATCCAGCAGAACAGAAAAGCATCAGCTTTGTCTTAGGTGCCTGGCCAGTTGCATTGATTCAATGGCATTACTTCACAACTGAGCTTAACTGGGTTTAGGGGACGTGACCTTGGGGAGCTGAACTTGAGTTCCACCTTGACGGATGAAGTCCTTCACAGAGGCGTCAGCAGATCTGCCCTGTGTTAGTTTCTAAACCTGTCTAAAGTGAGTGGGAAGTTGTGCTGTTGTCCAGACCAGGTATTAGGATGAGTGTACCAAAGCAGCAAGTCAGCTGTTCCTACTCTCTAGGTGAAAACAATGGTTTATTCCTCTCTTGACCTGAGAATATTCTCCTCTATGTAAAGACCAGATGAGAAAGCACATTCAGCTAAGAAGTATGTAAGAAAAAAGATCCTCTGTCCTCAATCCTGCATCCTCTTCTAAAATACAGGTGGCATGCTGATCATTTTGTAAAGGCTGAGGAAAAGATGTTATTGTTTTCCTTATAAATTTCTGAGAAGTTCTGTTATATAACCCAGTAGCGAATGCAATAATTTGCATCGCTTTTTTTGAAGAAAGTTCTACTGGGCAGAAGTGAGCCTGCATAAGAAATGTGGCCACTGGTATGCAGAGCATGCTGCTGTGTTAGTGCCTTATTATGGCATCACAGTTGCTTAAAAACATGTGAAACTGAAGAGAATCCATATCTCACTGAAAATATATTTTCCCTTGCCTAGATGAGAATTTAAGAAAAAAATTTAAGAAAAAACACATACTGGGAAGGAATAACATGTTGTAACTTGTTCAGAAAGACAAGCTCACAATTAAATGCTCACTCTATCCAAGATGTTTACATGCATATACCATTGCCACATTTCTCCCCAAAGAATGTTCACTTGTTTTCTCTCTAATGCTGGGGTAGAACATAATTGCATGGATCCACAAACTGCACCTGAGCCACTAAAATTCACACACAACCTCAGTACGTGCTGTGATTGCTGTTGTAGAGTTGTGCCTGTAACCTCTTTTATAGAATTCTATATGCTGCCCTGTGCCAAACACCACATCTTTAAAATAGCATTGTATGCATCACCCTTTAGGTTATGTCATGTCCCTTTCTCATGACAAGTAATTTATTTTGGGGTTGAAGTGACCTGCATTGGATTCTGGTGGCCTGTTGTGGCGTTATCGTTTATTATTTTGTTTAGATTCAGGCAAACATTTGCAAAGCTGAATAAAACAAAAATAAGTAAAATCAATTGGCAGTTAAGCTCTGACTTTTTGGAGAGTCCAGGTAATGTAGGAATGCTTTTAGCTTTTGACTAAAGCAAGAGATAAAACAGTGACTTCTAAATTATTCTCAGAACTCCTACAATCTCTTGCCAAAATAAATCTAAAATATAATCCCAAAACTCCTCTTATAGATGAAGAAGTCTTCCTGCTTTGTCAAATAAAGTGTAAATAACAACACAGAGAGTGCAAATAACACAGAGAAAGTGCAGAGATGTACAAATAACTGGAACATGAATGTGGTAGAATCCTGATTTGAAGCAAGAATGTGAACTGGTGTTGTAATACTTTTTGGTGTTACAGCATCTTCTAAGACTTTCGGTGAATTTTACAAATTACCCCTTTGATTATACACAGAGAAACATTTTCTTTCATCCTTAGGGATGACCAGCAGATGCTCAGCCTCTCCCAGGATCTGACATAGTAATGTTATTATCAGTAAATTTGGTAACACCTCTCTTTCTCATGTGAACTTCTATCAGTAGCTAACAGACTGGCACTTCACACTAAGACACAAGTGTCTCGTTCACCCTCATTTTTTGCCATCCGAAGCTTATCTTCATGTGCCCCCCACTATTATATACTATAAGCCTCACATAAAAACAGATTTCAGGGATGTGGAGTCAGTAAATTTACCAAAAGTTTGAAATATTTGTTTCTTGAGCCCGTACAAAGTAAGAAGGTCTCTTATGATCTCTTACAGATCTTTGATCATGAGCTGATTTGCAGGTGGAGTCTCTGAGTAGTGTTTATAGAAGGGCCATATCTATCCAGCTATCCAAAAGGAAGAATAGTTTAGCAGCTGTAAAATCTTGCAGCACTTTGCAGAGGTGCACTCGGTATGCACCGTGTCCATACACCTACTACTAAGAGTTCATGAAAACTCTGATCCTGCAAATGTGTCATCTGAGAAATAAGAAAATAGCCAAGATTAGCCACACATTTTCTACCTAAAGTGATTGGTCAATCCTTTTGCTGCTGGAAGCTGCTTTTGTAAACACACAAAAGTGCAGTTCAAGCTTTCTTCTCTATCTGGCTTTGGACTCCTGCTGGCAATTGTTCAGAGAGTTTACGGAACTCTGTGCTGATAATAATGGTAAATTCAGGGAATATTATAGAAAATGAAAGCCTAATGATTTTGCGTATCCCATAAATCCTTTTATTTTTGTGGAGAATGATTTTTTTCTTTAAAATAATTTAGAAATAAAAATCCTTCACAGGACTGTGAAAGCAGTACACTTAGTTAATTTCATTAAATACATTAAATATAGTCATCCACTGTTTAGAACTGGGAATCAGTAGTCCTTTTCAGCTGGCAGACCTTGCACTAATAATTAATTCATTAAAAAAGAGGAAATGTTTAAGATTAGTCTTGATATTTTTTCATCTGAATAATTTCTTATGGGTATAAAAAACTTCCCATTGATGTTGCCATGAAACTGTTTCTTTCATTCTTGCAAATACTTGTTCTAATATATAAGTGAAACAAGTAAGAGATGACAGCAGTATGAACAGCCAAGAGAAGCAAATCCTATTCAGAAATAGTTCAGACATTCAGTTTGAGATATTTACTGTTCAGTTACAAGCGGCTGTTTGTAAATATTTCAGGTATTCTGCACTCATAGTTTCCTTTAAAAAAAATAGGAAAATGTTTAGTGGGATGAGTAAAATCGAAAACTTAAATGGAACATGAACAGAACAATAGAGAACATGTATCAGTTTGTATAGATCATAGCTGTTTCTGGCTTCAATAGAAGCAAGAATTTAACTGGGAGGCAAAAAACCAAATATTTAGCATCCCAATCCAGTAGGAATCACTCTGATAAAATGGGAGTAAATGCCTACTGTACAGTGTGAATATCAATTCAATCCAAAATTAATAATTTATACATTTTACCAATCACTTTATATTTCATTTCACCTCTGAAGACTGGGACCTATTTTAGGGAAATGCTGAGATATCACATCCTCAGTGGGGCCCTTCCATTTTCTCATTCATAGACCGTGGGTGAACAGACAGCTGCTATCTAATTTGACAGCTTCTGGTATCTGAGCACCGGGTTCTTGTTCAACACTTCAGCATATCACTGGCAGGGTGGGAGGGCAATAACATGGCAAAGAAGAGCAGTGCCTTCTTTGTTCTAGTATTGGAGAGTGCATTTATTTCTCAGTATTTGTACTGTCTTGAATTTCTATGCATCTCAGTTCTTTTGAGAAGTGAATTTCCTTTTGCCACACTGCTGAATTGATATTTCAGTCAAAGCCAAAGAGCTACTGCAATGTGGTAAATCTGCCTCTGCTCTTTGCGCCAGCAGTGTTCTCCTGGGGGTGTTATCACTAATTAGCAGTTTTGGTTGCTGTTGTATCACTTGTGTTGTTTCCTGCAAGTCATTTTATTCATATCAGGGAGGATCAGAAAGGTGGACTCATGATTCCTCATGGCTTCTGAAAGAGAAGGGGAAAAGGCACATATGGGTTTTCACCACCAACAGCTGGTACATATTTGACATTCAGAATTCTTTGTAATCAAAAGAGTCCTAAAAAGACCAACCAAGTGTTTGATCTAAGGTTGTCTAAAAGTGATCACTGGCACATGTTGCCTACCTATCCAGTACTGGAACATCACAGCCAAAGATTTCATTCACATGGAGATTTGAGTCATACTTTGGGTTTCTGGTTCTTCTACAAAATATTGCAATTGTTCCTGTTGGGCTAATTAATTTTAAAAGGAAAGAGGAGACAGATTAATTATCTGTTCTCAGATTTTGTGTAAATACAAATTGGACTTCAATAACTGAATTTCCTTAGAAACTACAGCATACATTTTTTGAGGCTAGTCCCATCCAATTTTAAATTATTTGTAGCTGGGGCATTTTCTTCCTTCAAATTAGAAACTGATCCGCTGTTAAAACGGTAAATTTTACTACAGTTTTTATACATGTTCTATCACTTTTATTTCCTGGAAAATATTTCATTTTTGTCCTTTGACAAACAAATGTACATTCCTTTTATTTTTTAGTTGTAGGTCAATGTTATTGCCAGAACAGTTTTTTTAAAAAACAGTTTATATTCACTGATTCTGCTACCTGTAGACTTCTCTCCATGTCTTTTCTCTTTCTTACTGCTTTTCTGAGATTTGTAACCCTGATTTATAATGATTACTATCAGGTCTCATTCATATGTGATTTGATTCCAGTAGGAAAGGACTGACTGAAAGTAGTTTTACTCTTTTCCTTTTAAATTCTATTTTCTTGTGTTTAAAGGTCAATCAATTCCCTGTGGTTTGTGTACCATAGTTTTTCAGTACTATACTATACTGCTGATGTGTACACTGTCTTAATACTCTCATTACCTCAAGTACATTTATGACACAGGATATCAACACCTGCTAGACCCCCCAAGAGAATCTTTATAATATTCACAATTTCACAGGCTCATTTTCTCTCCAGGCTGGAGACTGCTCCTTCCTGATGAACTTTTGTTATGTATAATATCCTGTATAGTGCTGGAATGGAGATTTCATCATTTGTTCTCTGTGATTTCTCTATTTTTCTGAGCTGCTGCTTCACAACGATAAGGAGGGTAAAGTCATTCAGAAGTCAGGGCAACCATCTAATATTTAATTTTCCTTTCATTTGATTTTTCAGTAATTAGAAATTATTAGTCCTGAAGAAGGATATCTCAGCATCCTGATTCTGGATATTGTGACTGATGATGCCTTTCCTTCTAATGAGCAGATTACAATGTCTTGCATCTACTCAAAAATTACAGTGTAATTTCTTTATCTCTTAAATTGGTTTTGTCCTTCTTTTTGCTTGTTAATATAATAGTTCATGTTTTTCCCCTGCTCCTGTGTTTATTTTGATATTTCACTCCAACCAGTAAAGTCCTCAAAGCCCTTTCTGATTACATGATGTCTACAGACTTTGGATAAGTTTTCCTGAGACAAAACTGTAAAAAAGCTTATTTCATAGAACTTTAGAAACTGTAATAAATACACTGTTCTCTTAATTACAGAACAGCTAATGTAGGGAGTACATTAACACAAGAGATCCTCTAATTGCTAGAACTTAAAAATAATACTTCTGGAAATTTCCTGATTAGCTTTTTCATAGTTTGAGCAAAAACAAAAAAGAACTAGCATTCCATTAGTGCGCTGAGATGAAACAAATGAAAAAAAAAATTCCAGTCTCCCTTTGTCGATCTGTTCCATTGCGTTTTGCAGGATGTGAGAAAGATTCCAGATAGTATCACTTACCATGCCTTTGATTTCACTTCTGGTAGATATGTAATCTTGAGTGCCCTAGGAAAAGTGTTTTCTGAGGATCGTTGGTACCTTGATCTTCAGACTGGAACATCAGCAGCTGCCAGTTGCACAGAGCCTGAAGTAAAATGCAATCAAATTTCTTCAGGGACAATGTTATAACAAAAAAGACAAGAACACAGCCCCATAACCCAGAGTTTTGAAAACAAATAATGTGAGGAAAAATCTCAGAAAACAAAAAACGTTTTCCCTGAAATTGCAATGAGTCGGGTTCTCAAGAGGCAAAGGATTAGAATTCCAGTATTTGAAAGTGAAACAATATTCTGCTGTAAAACAGAGCACAGAGTTAAAGTAAGAGCAGATACAAGAACTTTCCTAAAATATTTCTTGAGGAACACTTTGAAAAACAGTAATACTCAGAGGGTTATCAACCCAGCTGTGTACATTTGTTGCAATTTCTAGTTGAGGTGAATGTACATCTGGGACTGAACATGCAGAGTTGAAGCAGCCTTGAGGCAACTGTGCAGCTGCTTCTCAAAACTTTTTTTGTCTATATACAGACATACATGTATTTATTGTAAGTAGTCATGACCTTTATGAATAATTAAAAGCATGCTTTCAACATTTTATTCCTTACAATAAAAACCTAGTTCTATAAGCCTTTCCTTCTAAGGAACAGCTCTTAATACAAGTAACTGCCTAATTAGTAGGACATTAAGGGTTTAAGACTGGACTCAAGCTGATTTCTCAGTTGCATATCAGGAAATTGCTTCAAATCACAAAACAGATTATTGGGACAGCTCAGTACAGCATCAGCTATGTAGTAATATAAGTTGCTTTAGAATAATAATAACAATACTGTGTCAGCCCTGGTCAATGAACTGCGGGATCCCCAAGGTTGTACTGATTAAAGATGATATTCCATTTTTAGAAATGGGGAAAATTATTTACAGATTGAGTAGTAACTTTTCCAAGATCCAACAGCAGGCAAGTGGCAGGGATGATAATAAAATTACTCTAGAAAAAGGCAGTGGTTCACAGCTTTCAAAGTTAACATGTCCACCAAATCCAGGTGACTGTCTTGTATAAAGCCTGGCTGCTATTCAGGCCCTGGGATCAGAGAGCAGATGTGCAGCACAACAGTGTGACTCTAATACAGCTTCTTTGAAAACATGGAATCAAGTGATTCCACTTTAGAGGATCTTGTTTGCGTAGGCCAGTACTTACAAGATAATATCCTTACCAACTTGATTTTACCTAGTTAAATAGGGTTGTATCAGCAACAATCAAAACTGGAACTTGAAAGCTAGCAGAGAGTGTGGGGCAAGCATTGGTTTTAACATAGGTGTTCTAATAGTTTGTCACTCTGTAGACGTGGTAAATTTAACTTCATTGTCCCTTCAGGTCAAGAAGGACATGCGTACATAAAATAAAGCTATCAGTTATGAGAAGTAGTGCTGTAAGTGGCTTTAGGGGAAAAAATGTGTTCAAATAATTTATTTTTTTTTAATCTTATATTTGGTTGGAAACTATGGGCTGTATAAGCATATAGAACATGTCTTTTCATTTCAAACAACTGGCTGCTCCAAGTATACTGGAGGCATGTCAATGGCTTGGTAATTTTAGTATTTTCGATTTCTGAGCAGGCTGAAAATCAGAGGAAGTGGACTTTACACCTCTCTTTATCAGTTTTCTCCTTTTTATGCTACACATGACACACTCAGACGTAACAACATGTGTGACCAGCAGAACTGCACTCACAATGTCCGATGAGTTCTGGCAACATATTCAATATGGGAAGGTTTTCGAGCTGTAGCTTCACTTGCTTAGTTACAGTCAACTGACCAGTCTGATCCCGGTGCTGTAATTCTTATAAGGTTTCTGATTTTTGTAGATTATGAAAAAAAATAACTTGTCTCTGCAATACGCTTGTATGATTTTAATGCTGTAATGATGAATTAAAGGAGGAATACTCTCATGCTTCTATTGAACATAATTAATGGGTACCTCAGTCTGAATTTTAAAATGCATTAGTGCAGAGTTGTTCATGATGTACCTTATGTAGCATAGAATTCAGGTTAGAGTCAATTTATTTTTTTCTGATGGCTCATCCATGGTCCATTAAAACTCTTCTCAAAGGTAAAAACGACACGATGTCTGCTAAAAATAACTGCACGTTGCACAGCCTCCATATCAAACATGCAAGATGGAACCTGAGTCTCAAAGGGGAAAGGACACATCTTCAGAGGCATATGCTTGAGTCAGCAGCTAATGTATCAAAAGATTCCCTCATGTCTAACCTAAAATGTTGCTGTTACTGATTAGGTCAGCATTTTGACCTGGTGACAAGAAAGCGAGTTTTCAAGTCTCAGACAAACTGACATTTACCCTTGGGAAGGAGGCAAAATGACCCATGAAGTTTCCATCTGCTGATAGAACAAACATCTGTAGTACTCATGACTGGCGTGAGTTCAGTAGCAGTGGAGTTTGCAGTGAGTGATCTCTGGCCTCCTCACTTATACTGCCACAGAATAGAAATGGCTTCACATGGAAATTACCTCTGAGACTCCCCAAAAGACTGGATTCTGCCTTTTGAATGTACCATAAAAAATACAGCTCAACACATGCACAAAGTTAAAAGTCTCATGTGAAGGGTGAATTTGAAAAATGAAATATTCACAAAAATACAAACTGGATAGCCACAGGTAACCAAACCATGAGGGCTCTTTGGCAGATAAACCTCTGCGATGGTTTGGTGGCCACAGAGGCTTCGAAGAGGAAATTGAAGATCCTGTGTGCATTCATGCTTGTGAATATATTTTTCTATCTCTATTATAATAGCTCTTTTCATATATTAAAGAAGTACGCAAATAAACTTCTATCAAATATCTTAGCTCATTTTTGTCCAAGGATAAGTTTTATTGTACTGTAAATAATAGACACATTGCTCCACTGTGCTGAAATCACAGATTTTTTTTCCCAGGACAGCTTGAATGAGAATGTATTTAACATTCCAAAAGAAGGAAGCAAAGGTTCAAAGAGGAGGAAAGCTCTTGTGATTTAAAAGGAAAACATGTTTGGTTAAAAAGTTGTCTACCTCAGAAACAACTAAACTCTTTTGTTTAGCAAAACTGCTTTTTGTATTAGTGAAAGAAATTGTGCCTGATTCTTAAGCCACACTACCACTGATATTATGTCCAGAAAAAAGCAGGAGACTTGTCCTCAACCATGACAGGAATGTTATGAAAATTTTGAATTATTTGAAAGCAGAATGTTACATTCTTTTCTGGTCTAAATGTAAAAGCAAAGCCAATGACAATAAATTTAACCAGGTAATTCCAGATTAATATATTCATTCTTTAATTTCTAGTATCACTGCTGCATATTCAGTTTGCTACTCTAACTGCAACATGCACTTCTAGAAGTACAATCTGCTAGGAACATTAATAAGAGTATTTAAATAAGTCTAATATTCTGATTTCTAAAATACTTCTATGCAAATTTCATAACTGATGTGGTTCCAGTTCTTAGTCCTAAAAAATGTCATTAAGTTAGTTGCTAATGTCTCCCCTAAATGAGATGTACATTTTAAGATATTTTATTTGAGCACTGAAATAATATATATTTTTAAAAAAGGGTTTCCAAGGTCATTCAAATGTAAAGACTAATAAAAAACCAAAGTAATTACATACCACATATGCTTTTATTTTGTAATTTTTATAATTTTTAAAATACGGAAACTATCAAAATAATTCCATTTCAATATTGGTTTCTCTTCCTGCTTTTAATCTTTAAATGAAGTTCCTGATTTCACATGCTAATCTATTAGAATCTATTTATTAGTCTAACACAATTGTAAACCCAAAAGTTAACATTCCAAAAGCTAATGGCACCAAATATGCTTAGGGGTGTAATATCTGTAAAAGAGTTCATCTAGAATTCTCACTGTATTCATTTGGAAGCAGATCTTTATTTTCCCTTGGTAATACCCAATGTAGGAGATTCAGTTCTAGAAGATTTGTAATTTAATTATGAAACCATTTTTTAGGAAAGCTGACGTCTTTGAGTGATGCCTGAAAGGCTTCTAAAGCTTCTTTGTAGCACTTGAAAGGTTACTAAGTTACAGTTTCTTGAATTTCTAAATCAAATTCATGGCCCTAAATCGCTCTTGCACTCCCTGAAGGTGCAAACTTGGGGCTACCCCTCCAGGATCCCATGATGCATCTTGACCCAAAATCATGGCAGATTCCTGCACCTTTCACAGTGGTGCAGAAATCTGTGTAATGAATAATTAATTCGTAGTTGAGGATCTACAGAATTTTATCTGTATCAAAAACATTTCCTTTTCTTTTCTGCATTTTACAACACAGAAAAGTCTTTCCCGATTCCTCTTTCTGTGTGTAAATTAAACTATCTAATAGCACTGTCCACCATCAGAGGAGAATGGTTGTCTTAAACACCACTGGTATTTCCCTGGTGAAATATTTTTTATCATCATTACAACATATGAGAACCCAAGGGAAATAAAAAACCTGTACTCATCATCTTCCACAGAAAGCTCATTTACAAAACCAACTCCATGATCTAAACAACAAGATGAATGCACATTTGAACCAATTAGACAGACAATCCCAGCTGTTTCCAGCCAAACCATTCCCCACAGTTGTAAATAGAAAGGATAACATGGATTCCCTTCCATGCCCACATCTCATGTGTTTTATTTTTGCAGGCTCTCTATCACGTAACAAATACTGTATGAACAGTTCAATGTTTGCTTAGTAGATGCACGGCTGCCCTATAAAATATAGCATATGCTGATATAAGGCCTTTGCAGTGTAACATCCTCTGTCAAAGCTTGTTCAAATAGTTCATCAGACTGAACTTTTGATTGCACCATTAGTAGCAAAAAATGCCATAGTTCGGGCAACAGAATAGTTTTGAACATGTAGTTCACTGCAGGATCTGGGCTATAAAACACCCTTTTCATCAATCCCCAGCTCTTTTTAGCACGTTTTCTGGGGAAAGGTAATCTCTTGACAGATCTGTGTTGTTACTCCTCTATAACTCTTTGAGTGCCTGAGGTCTCATTCCAGCAAATTCATGAAATTAACATGATTAATGATAACGTCACATTTTTTCACCAAGAAGAGTTTTCAATCATTAAAATTGATTTGATTTGCATTCATGATAAAAATGGGGATTTATTTGGAATTATTCTGGTTTTTTGGGTGGGCTTCCATGCTTTGCAAAAGAATTGAATAAAAAACTAAGTTATGCCCAAAGAATTTACACAGGGATTGAGACTGGGTACACACAGGGAAGATTGATGAGATTGATTGGTTATCAAGTTAGTGGACACTAAGTTTTAAGGCTACTTCTTCCTCAAGTAATATTGGATGTTCAATTCCATGGTCAACTACCCCAGCTTTGTAGAAACAGCTGTGTGCATCTTTCTTCCCTGCCTTGTTCTGCGGCCCAGTGGAGGCAGTGGTCATTCGGTCATTCAGTGCAGGATTAAGGGCGACAGCTAAATATTAAAGTGCTTATAACCATCACTCTCCAATGGGCTATGAAATACATGCATTTGGTCAAGTATGAACTGTGTGTTTCCCTGCAAAGTTATGAAATTAATAAATTTCGCTGCCTTCAAGTCAAAACTTTATAATGTGCTTTGACTCTGTGCTTGTGATACATCATGTTGTTAGACCCTAGTAATTGCTAAAGCCAAGGAATTGAAAACTAGAGAGAAGAGTGGACTGTACGTCCCTTTAAAATAGAGATTATTTCACTTTAATCAAAAAGCCATTGCTTCTGTAAAATTAGGAATTTTGAACCCCCCTTCTTAGCATCTGTGCCTTGGCTTATTGAGGTTTTAAAGCATGGTGATGGATTAATGTATGTGACAATATTAAGGAATTCTCCTTCTGTGAAGTAGCTAGGTCTTCCAGTTAATGTTCTTTGTGCTCCTAGTAAAGCAGAGTCAATAAAGGAAGCATTTTCAATCATCAACTGACTTACTAAAATGTTTATTTCCAGAGTTTATGCAAGAAGCACTTGCTTTCTGCACTTCAGGATTTATTTGCTATGCTAATCTTTTCTAAAAAGTCAATTTGGTATGAAAATAAGAAACAAAATATGAATGGAACTTTTAATTAGAGCACCTTAGAGAGCAAAATGTCACTTTAATTCCAGTCTCTGAGTGAATTGTGTGAGGAAACCAACAGAAAAATAATTTTAACTCAGACCTAGTTTCACTGTTTGTTCTGCTTGCAGGCAGCTGAGTGTTACTTAGAGCAAGAATTATTTACACATGGTGCAAAGTGTATATGTATTATAACTTTTATTTATCTTCTACCATGTTTTATTTTCAGGTATGTTTAGATATCTATACTTAGGGATCACTGAAAATTTGTTGAAAGTGTGTGACTCTGAACTCTTCCAATTTTAATTAGATGGTAATACTGGCTTTGTCCTTACAAGAGTCTTGAAAATAAGTGTTACTAAGGAATTGCTTGTGGTTTGTTAATCTGCAGGCATAGCAATAGTTCCAGGTTCTTGGTTGGCTTTGAATACCACTGAGATTGTAGCTCTTGTGAGCAGCTCTATACAGAGCCCAGAATGTGACCTTTGACTTCTTGAGACTCAAAATTTGGTGAGGCCATAGTGCCTCACGCATCTCTTGCAGAAGAAGCAAACCCTGTTCCACACTCCTGTCTTTCTGCTGCCCCTTCCCAAAGCTGATCATGTCACTGAGCAGCAAACAAGAGCAGTATTACGGAGTCCCTTCTGGTCCTGTGGCTCCCATGCATGAGCACACAGACGCAGGGATGGCTTCAGTAACATGAATCCGACGGCAAGGAGTTGAGAAGGGTCCTTGCATGGAGTTCCACAAACAGCAGTTTATTGCT
>VZTI01005479.1:126438-170400 GCA_013397865.1 Struthidea cinerea
CTGGGGGTACATTACCTTAACCGAACAGGCATCCTGGGAGAGGTTCCTTTCCCTCACCATAACTGATAAGCCTCTGGCAGCAAAGACCCTCTTACAAGAGCTCTCTCTGTCTCTTGTACCACTGGCTAATCAGCCACCACAGAGCAGGACTCTTGTTTGGTTGAAAGAAGGTTGGGAGGGGAAGGGCCTTATTCTTCAGCCACATTCATTTCCAGTTTAACTCGTTGCTTTGCTGACAGCAAAACGCAGGGGTTGACTATGTAGGCCAGTTTGAGCAGCACTGGTACTGAATATGAAAGCACAGCCCACCACTTTAGAGTCACCTCCAGCTCTGGACAGGAAAATAACTGAAACCATCCCTGCCATAACTGCAGGTAGTGTAGCTCAAACCCGAACATAAAATACCATGTCACAAGACAACACAGTTGGAAGACACCTCAATGAACGATACTTCAAATCCAGATCTTTTCCCAAACAGAAAAGAGCTACCCTAAAAGATCATAAGGCCTCACGAGGCATCCCTGGAGAATATTATTTCAATCCTGCAGAGGACCTTGCATGCTGTTAGAAATGCAGGAAACTATGGAAGGGAAAACATGCAACTGCATGTTTCCCTAGTTCAGTACTATTCTCTGGCAAGCATGTTGTCCTGCAGCTGCAGCCCACTCTCATAACTTCCCAAACACCAGGACAATATGACCAGACTCTCTCTGTCTTGACTGAGATGCATTAATTAATTTAACACTACACTTTGCAGGTCATGTGGTTGTATATTTTGCTGAGCTGAGCAAAAAAGTGTAACAACTGAGATATTATTTATACTCTTCTTTGTATGTACTGTTAGTGAAGATGAATATGCTCCTAATTTAGTTGAATTTGTCACAGATCCGGGCACCTGTCTCTCTAGCTGTGCTCCTCCACATCTCAGCTGTGGATATTTTGAAGTACTTTGGCAACTGAGCTACAACTTCACTAGTTGAACAACACATTTCAGCTGCAAAGTTATTTACAAACTTTACTGATCAAGCTGCATATTCTTGGGCTGAATTTGCTATAGACAGCACTTTGCATATGGAATTGAATTCTTTACTAATCATAGGCAATGAATTAATTTATTTGATTAGCAGTAATTTGCATTATTTGCTGATTATGTTCTCCAATTCCCACAGTTAAGAGCTGTGTTGTGTTGCTAGTGCTGGTTAATCACTTACTACAGTGTACTTCAGAGAGGAAGGCATTTTGGTTGTAGATAAAGAGATCTTTGTCTTCAAGTACTTCTAAAAAACCCTTCTTCCATGTCACATAGGGGAAGATATAAGGTTTTTTAAAAAGACTACAGGTGAAAGCACATTTTCCTATGAAGGCAGCCTTTTTTTAGTTCCTCGTGCTATTGTTTGTTTAATTTCTTATTATTTGTTATGGTTATGGAGGTACTGTTTCTGGGGCCACTGCTGTGGCAATGCCATTCTTTTTGTAACAGTGTCAAGGAGGGTTTTATGGATGTATAGGGGCACCCTCTGGGGTCAGCACCCCACTGGACCAGGCTGCAGTGTTAACTCACACTAGGCTGCAGTCAAGTGTGCATGACAGACGTGGGACAGTGCGGAGCTTTACTCACCAGTGCTATTAGGAGGGGACCACAGTGTTCTCTGCACAACTCACTGGGCCAAACTCCCTCTTTTCATCTTCTTCAGTGTGTACCTAAGCATATCATGGTGTCATTCCTCTGTAAATAAGCAAAATTCATGCAGGAAAGAGTGTACAACCTTGTCTTGTTAGAAATCTACCTGTACTCTCTGCTGTCAATCTCTTCCAAACAGCTTTTGCAAGTATTTTTCACAAAACCTCTCTAAAATACCTGGCAGTGTCTGTTCTAGGCAATTAAGTCTTCCCCTCCACCTAGTGCAAAGAAAGTATTCTTTACTTATCTATGTAGTGCTTAGAGTAGGAAATTTTTCTGGGTATTGAGTGTTCACACCCACTTCAGTGGGTCCCACCCATCACTCACAGAACCCAAAACTTACCAGGAAAGTTTACATGCCCTTGCTGGCTGAGAGGCCTGACACAGAGTCGGGTTTACTAGATAGAGCTGTGCCCTATAATTTCATAACCAAAAGGCGAAATTAGCTCACAGGTAAATAATCTGAAGAGTTCAATCTGTCCTGGCCCCTAAATTGCATCCAGGTAAGGAAATTAAATTTACATATTTGGTTTATTCAGAATACAGTATAAAAAGACTGAGGTTAAAGACTGCAAATGAGGAAACTATGCCTTTTGCTTAATAAAGGACATAAAATACAAGTGGACTCTGAATTACAAGGGATATGACTTATTCAAATGCATAAAGATTCAGTGATTAATTTTTTTCTTAGTTGGTTAAAATTTATTGGAATTTAAATAAGGATAGAAATTGAAATATTCTTAATTTTTACACTTCCATGTTGGACAGTTTATCTCTAAGTTTAGTTTTGCTTCCAAATTTGGGGTTTTATGCATCACTTATGAGGAACTGCTAAAAACACCTATGGTTTCACTTCTCAGAACAAAAGAGGTTTCAAAAAACATGGTTAGCATCAGAAGTAGAATGAGAGCTTCCTGAAATCTTCACCAAAAGTAGGCATGAAAAATGCAATGCAAATTCATAGGCCTAACTCTGTCTAAAGTTACAATTGTTTTCCAATTTATAACACTTCAGATTTTTGTACATTAAATTTTATGTGGCCTTATAGAACTTTATCCTTTGGTGTCCTGAGATCATTCTGAAACTCGTTGTAGCTGGTTTACCAGTCTGTAGTTCTCCAAATCCCCTGAGAACTCTCTTGAAATCTTGGTATTTCATCAGCCACCTCTATTTTTCTGGCACCAAGGTACTTATAAGCAAAAGGTTACACATGACCACATTATAGTAATTTCATACCTGACTGCCTTTAAAACATCTTACTGAATATCACTTGGTCTTGGGGATTTGCTGATTATTCATTTTATCAATCTGTTTCTAATTCTGTTCTACTGATACTTGGATTTGAGATGGTCTGTCTGACATGCCCATCATAAAGGACATTTGTGGTATAGCTTAACTAAATTGGTTTTAAAGAAGTGTAGGAGAAAAAATTCATTGTTTTGGACATCTTTGTTACTGTAAACATGTATTGGTCCCACAGACTTTCAGGCAGCATCTGTCATGTTTGAAAGAATCTAGTTTTAGATTTGATGCTGTTAGCAAGTTCATCTGTGGTTTTGGTCTTCCTGCTTTATATCTATCTTGCCTATATTTGTGTAGAAATAGAATCCTTTTTAAATCTAAACACTATTTTTCAAATTATATAATTGATTTCACTTTTCAATTATGCCAACTTGGTTTTCTTACTAAAACCATTTAGTAACTACCGTGCACTTTCTCCAAGTCTATAAACTTTTAACAATTGTAACCATTTTCATACACCTACAAACAGAATACCTCTTTTAAGTAAGTTTCCGTAATAAAATGAAAGATTTCTTCTTGTGATAAACTTAACCATTTTTATGTAGCTCTCCTTTGGAAATGGAAAACTGACAGATCAGATCTCTTGGCTCTCTTCGGTGTGATCTGCCAAGTATATTGAATCAACTACGTTATACTTCTTGTAAGAGCAGTTCTATGTTTTGTGCATCAACAAAATGAAATTTTCTTTACAACATTCCTCCTCAATTTTATGCTTCAGTTTTGTTTCTTTCACTCTGTCCTTGATTTTCCAGCTACAGAAGGTATCTGGGGCTGGCTTTCTGCACTTCAGGATCCCTTGACTCTCCCATACAGTATCTGGTTACTGAATGACTCGTCAGTACAGATACTACTTTCCTATGCAGGACACGTGGGATCCCATGGCTCAGAAATATGGGAACAGGCTTTTAGTTCTGTGAATTTGAGTGATTTTTACATAAAGTTATACTTTACAGACAGTACAACTCTTTTGTTTAGCTCCAATAGGTTTTGTATCTTATTCTGAGCCTTTCAAATTCACTCAATCAAATTACAGTAGCTAATCCTGTTATTCCCTCATTCTTGATAGTACTTTGTGTGAGAATTTTAAATCTGTCCTGAAATCTACCAAAATGTAAAAACTTAAGGAAAACAAAAAGTATCTCCTATAAAAAGATATTATTTTCTATGTATGGTGTAAAAATAGTGAATTCTAGTGTGAAGGTGTCTCTGCAGTTTTGCATTTCAAGCAAAGCTGCTATAGATGGTTACTTCATTCTGGTAACATAATTGGTCTGCTGGCATTACACCCACATTACTTCCAGGGATGGAAATAAATTCATAAAGTGCTGCGTAAAGCCTGAAATGGCCACCTTTAAGTTTAATCTTCCTGTTAATGCTGTAGAGTCTATAAAATATGCATTAATTCGAGTTTTTAATAGCTTTTATTAATCCATCTTTCCTTTGTAAAGGAGACAATATCTAATATATATGGTCCCTCTCTTTATGCCTTCAACCTCATGATAAATCTGATTATCTTACCTTGTTTTAAATTTACTTCAAGCAATGTTTGGTTGTCTGGAGCTTGCAAAGCTATAAACATCTCCCTCTCTGCCTTAGACCAGAACAGGCAGTCAATACGCAAGGTATAGGGTATAGGTGTACCCTAGATCAACTGACTGATTATTAATGCCTTTCCACATGAGCAGAAAGAAAATGGCTCATAAAACTTTAACATATTGCTGAAAGAATCATTGTTGTGTGATGTACAGCAATTAATATGTTTGTATTGACTATGTACTTTTCCTTTAAGTATGTGCTTTCAGTAATATCCCTCAGCCTGCTGCTTTCTTAATGAACCTTCTATATTATATAGGAAAACAAGGTAATAAAAGAAATTACATGAGTAGAGCAAGGCTATCGCTGACTTCAAGTATTCAATCACAAAGTAATATTAAAAACTAGTAATGGGATGTTTCTGCAACACCTAAAAGTATAATAACTGCAGTCATGCTTAATAATTGACATAAAATACATAAAAGCCAGAGCATGGCTGGGGCCAAAAAGAGGAAATATAAATTTCTCCTCTTTGTACTACATGGATATTTGCAGGCTTCAGTAACTAATAGCTACCATCCTTCTGGAAAAAAAAAAAGGTGCAGGGAATGTTCCTACTTGTTTCTGGAGGTCTTGTGGATTTGTGGATTTTTAGCTGGAGCAATGTAGTTTCAGTTAACCCCTCTATCCTGGGCTTTCATAATGACAGCTGGAAAGAAGAGTTGTAAGGCTTTGCTTTCACTCACATGTCTAAATACTCTTGAAGCGTATCGATTTTTTGCTATAATTTGCTACTTATTTGCTATAATTTTGCTATTATAAATTATTTAAAAACATCTGTCTTGAGAATAACTGGTTAATATTTTTAACTGAATATGTAACATTACAGTAAAACTTACTGCCACTTGCCAAGTACTTGTTTAGATTCCATAAAAGGCAGAATATTTAGACTTTGATGGGATTTTGTATCTTTTGATTCACCAAAATCCAGCTGAATCTACAGCGTTGCTTCTCTTTGTTTTCTGGGAGAGAAGGAATAGGCAACCCACTGGAAAACGTGAGGGAAGGGTGACAGAAAACTCGGTGATTACAAGCACCTGTAGATGAAAGCAGGGCTTGTGCCAATGAGATTAAAAACTGAGAGATTTGAGATAAAGGAAATGGAGAACAGAGGAGGTCATCCTAAATTTGTCCAATCCTGTGCCCATGGCCCTTTTTCCCCCAGCCGGGGTGCCAGCGAAAGCTGCCCGTTGCTGGCCGTGTCCAGAGGCAGTGTCCGAGCTGAAAGGCAGTCCCTGCACGGGCACCTGGGGCACAGCTTGGCACGTGGGGATGAACAGCACTGGTATCCATTGTCCAGTCCCTGTGCATCACTAGCTGAGCCACGTTTGCAGGGGGAGCAAGATAACAGCAGGCACTGCTGCAGGCAGTTCTGAGGGAAGACGGCCTTTCTCATGAATTTGAGTGCTAAATTGGAAAACTTTGAGGCTCTGTGGAACCGACGAAGGGCTGAAAGCCTCTGTGAGGGGCAGACCAGTAGATGGTAGTCTTTTGTCAGTCTCTGCTGATGCGTTATGGGCTGTGTCACAAACCTTGGGAACAATGCTGGGTTTGTGACAGAGCAGTCAGAAATGGGCAATCAAGTGATGATTTTATCATCGTTTTGCAGCCTTCTTGAAGATTTCCTGCCTTTTTGCACGTGATTTAACCAGTTTATACAGGTTTATTGGGCTTCTTTTAATTCAGATACATTGTGAGTGAATGAAAACATTGGCTTGAGGCATCAATATGGTGACGGGCTTGTCAATGAACTGAAAACCCTATTGCTTTGTTAGCAAGTTTTGTCAGATGTTGCCTTTGCTGTGAAACACCATTTCTCACCATTTAACTTTTCTGGTAGAGCCCTGAGTCACTTGTTCACAGCTGCTTAGCAGTTCTGGAACTAATGTCATTATGCTTCAGACCAGCTTTCTGTAACATTACATTGCAGTACATCCAGATGTAAGGCGTGAACATGAAACTAGGCATTGTTACCATCTTAGGCTCAGTACAGTCCAGCAGCTCCGTGCTTTGTGGGTGCCAGGGAGCAACTTTCATCCTTGTTGAGACCAGAAACATGAGTTCTTCATTGCAGCTCTCAAATTATTTTATCCCAGTTCATTGTCAGAATCAGAAATATGAAGCCTGAAATATGAAAATCCAAACAGGAGTCTAAGGTAGCCAATGAAGATAGGAAGGATGTGGTATTGTAGCCTGTCATTCAGTGGGCTTCAGTTAATTTCTTTGCTAATCCAAAGAATGCTTCTATAACACTGAACAAATCAATTTTGCCTGCAAACCCCCTTTGCTAAATTAGAATTAAACTTTGAGCTCACGGGAGAAAATCTGAAGTAGGTTAACTTAGATATTATTCAGAAAGACTGGTAGCAAGAAAGGAGAATTTACAAACTATTGCAGGGAATTGAGAGTGGAGGTACTAATGAGGGAGGCAGTGCCCACTAAGCAGGGGATGAGGATGGCAGGTCCTTTCCTGCACTGCATCTCACTGAGCGAGGTACCAGCGATACAGGTCTGAGTCACTGGCATCATATTTGCCTTTCTGGTGTTAGTACCAGGGAAAATGACAACGTGTCAAAATGTCCAGAATCACCCTGCAGAAGGAAGATGGAATTGAGCATTAAACAAGATGGTGGGATGGAGAAAGAAGAGAGGAGAGGTAAGCTGCTTTTCTCCTAATACTTTTTGCAGCAGAAAACAGGCAGAATTAGTAGAAAGACCTTAAATTTAAAAAAAAAAAAAAAGTCCTGGTACATTTTCCAAATATCCAACATCAGGAGTATTGCCAGGAAACAGGAAGCCAGCAGAGGAGACCTTTATTGCTTTCTTATTACCTTTTTTTTCGTGCTATCACTCAAGTATTGGAAATCGCAGAGCAAGTTGTTCCTAAATTCTCATTAATAAACCACACTATAAATATGAGTGTGTTGTTTTATGAATACTGCTTTTCTAAATTCTCTGTGGGCAGTAAATAGGAAAGTCAACTCCCTGGAAACTAGCAGAATTAAGAAGATGTAATGTAATAGCAGTGCCTGTCTCCTGAGCTACCTTTTTTTAAGCTTTCATCCGTTATTCTCTCTTCATCCCACTGGCAAAGCCAAGAGAAGGGTGCATTGTCAGTGACACTTCTGCTGAGAAATAAAGTTGTCTCGCTCCCAGTAACTGCCAGTGATGCTAATGACAGCCAAATGTTGCTGCTCACATAAAGCTGGGAAAAACATGTTCATGGTGGGTCTGAATGCACTGTAGGGCAACATCCTGTGCAAGTGGATGGCTGGAAGGGCTGGGGTTATTTTCCGTGATGCCTGTTGGCGTGGAATAGAGTGATGTTGGCACTTGCCAACATTAGTATGATCTATATAGTTTATTTTAGCAATGTGGCCTACTGTAAAAATCTCTAATTTTTTTGTTTTGGCTCTGACTCTCGAGTTCTTGTACTCAGAGTTTGGATTAGGACGCAGAGAGACGCAGAGTTGTTCTTCTAATTTGATTGTTTATTGTTTTCTTATCTATGGTACAGCTGCACGGAATGTGCTTCTTAGTTGCAAGGTGGAAAATGGTGAAAATGGCCCGAGTGCTACTTCTAAGGTCTTTTATACTCTAATCTACCCAATTACAGATTACTAAGTAATATGTTTGCACTTAAAATCCAATGAGTATCTATACAAAACCCACAGTGTGGATTTCTTGAACCAGTACCAGAAAACTCAGGTTTGTGAAGAAGAAGGAAGAAAGAAGAAGGACTAACCTACACCCAAAATACTCCATTTTGTTACATGCATGTACATTACATTACAATATACATTACTATATCTCATAAACCTAAAACCCAGGATTCCAACAGCCTACAGGAGAGTAGAAGCCAAATACCGGTTTGGCTTCCAAGGCTACTATTTTTAAAAGTTTTTAATTGATGGTTAGCAGGTTGCTCATGTGAGAAGTCCAATCCTGCAACTAAGGCAGAATATTCGCTAACCATAGTTATTCGTAGTTACCAACTGTAGTTACCAAGACAAGTGTTTGGTGACATTTTTCAAAGTTCATTTCCATTGAAAACAGTGCACAAAGGTAGCAACTATGGGACACTTCCATTTGCAATCCATTTTAAGAACTAGAGAGGAGATGATAAATCAAACAATTGGGTTTAATAGGTGAAGTTTTTGCAGATGACAGGGACAATGACTGGTCTGTTTTAGACAGCAAGTTGTGAAACTCGTCTCCACCATGCAACCTCTACAGAACAGTTAGGTCAGTCCATTTGGATCTCTGAACACCTGAATTTTCTTTCCAAAATACAGCTAGTGAAATCGTGCCTAGTCTGTCACTTTTGTTTATTACAGCCGTGTTTCCTGCTGGCGTAGACGGTGCAGAGCCGACTCGAGCGCGAGTCAAGAGTGACACCAAGTGGCTAAGCATTGTATTTCTAGGCGATTTTTTCGAAGTAGTTTCCTGGTTTATCTTTGATTTTGAAACATCACTCTTGGGTTTTTTCTTCTAAACAGTCCTGATTATGTCACTGAATATTTTTTTCTTTAAATAAGCACAAACAGGCTCTCGCTTGTTTTATAAACAAACATCATCCTCGAATTTATGCTCCAATTCTTTCTGCCCACATAATACAATTTGCATAAAATTTCTTTTCTCCAGAATACGGCAATTTCTGGGTTTTAATGAGGTATGTGTTGAGAAACATGTGGAACTGTTTTCAAAGAGGAATAAGATAGCAGCAACTGCACTGTAATTATTTGAGTGTAGAAGAGTAAAAAGAGTGAGCAGCAAAATGTGCTTCTGGGTAAGGAATCTTCAGGGCAGTCATGGTAGAATAAGGCACATTTCTTTCTCCCATGCTTCCTTTTAAGTGGTAGGTATCTAGTGGCAAGCTCTTCCCCTGTTTTCTTCCTCGGCAGAGCTCTGTGAAGGACAGGTGTGAAGCAACCCACTTACAGCCCTGCTGAGAAAACCAAAATTGACAGAACTCTTGAATTAGAGCCTACTGCCAGAAAGCTCTTTAAATGATGGCCTCGTTCATATAATCAGCAAAATAACAGCTCTGATGAGAGCTGTCCCCTCCCTTGTCAGTCAAACAGTGATTCTTGGTAGCTTCTTCCGGAATTAAGTAATCACTGTTCTTCCAGAAAGAAAAGATCTGCTAGCCTGAGGTATTCTTTTTTTTGGCAAGTAGGACGACTAAGTCAAAACAGACTTTCTTACCAAGTAACCTGATTATCCTAGCCAATGCTTACAGTGCCCAGAAGTTCAGTACTTCAGTTTCTGTGGTCAAAAACACAAAGGAAAGTAAATCAGTGTTAAAGAGCACTTAGGCAAATGACAGACAGGAAAAGCATGTAGCCTATCAGGAAGACAAGCCCGACAAAGGGAGCACTGCAGGGAATAACAGTGGGTATTGCAGAACGAACATTGGTTTGAATAGAACTCTTTGGAAAGTCTCTGAGTTAATGGCCAGTCCTGCTACCCACATGGAAAATAGTAATTGTGGAGTTGCTTGCATTAAAAATGATGGCAAAGACAGATCAATTAGAGGCCTGTGGGTAAAATATAATTACTTAGGTCAATCTGCTATGTTTTCTCAAAATGTGATAATTAAATAACAGGCATTTCCAAATAAAAAAGGCAGCTATTTTAACAGCAGACACAAAATTGTTCCCATAAGTGAATTATGGCATCAATAGTAAGCTCTCTGCTGTTCATGTAAGACAAGTGTTTTTGTGCCACTGAGTTGGAAGGTGACAATGTTTTTAGATGGCGCCCTCGCGATCTCAGTAATTATCACATCCCTTGCCAGGGTAACAAACTAGCAGAGTAAAATACAGTTTGCTGGTAGAGTTGTGAGAATTGAAGTAATTCGACTGCTGCTTGGTGTGTCAGGATGGAGTGAGAAAAAACTGCAAGAGAGCCCACTGTGTTTTGTGGAAATGACGAGCAGGCTCACCATAAAGGGACTATAGCCATTTTATATGGATGTCTCCTGTTGATGTTCTAGTTGCTTTCAAAATTTTAACATAATTTTTTTTGTTGTTTTTGTTGGTTTTGGGGTTTTTTTGTTTGGTTGGTTGGTTTTTTTGTTTGTTTGTTTCAGTAAATTCTGTGTTTGGGCAGTGCCAATCAGAATCTGATAAGAGTGAGTTCTTCAATTTTGCAGTTTAAAAAATAGCATTTCTCATTCCATGTATGTATTTTGTACAGAAACCGTGAAGCTCTTCAATAATTTCTTTGTGTTCCTATTAACCAGCGTTGCTTTGGCAACCACTTCTTCACGTGTTCCATTTTTCCACTTAATGGTTCAACAACGATTGTCTTTGTGTGATATCATTATCAGTCCAATTTTGTAAGACACAAAATAAAATTTGTTGGTAATAGTTGCTTTCATGATTTTTCTTTTCAGTTATAAATATAACTGGGTTTGTACATGAGGGGTTTTTAAACAATTTTGAGTTTCAAATGAAATATAAAAATTCTGGGTGCAGGGCATTTGCTTCAGGGGTCTGGTTTAGGTGTGAAGTGCCACTAATAGCCAACACCCAGCCATTTCTGGCCATGCCTCTCAGGGATGTGGGAGCTGGTTTAGTGCCAGAGTTGCCTGATTTCCCTAGAAATCTGGTGTTCTCTCGTTATGAATGTTGAGCGTTACCTAATAAGAAAAACTGCTTATGCCATAAAAGGAATTCCATATGGCTTCACATTTCCCACATTAAAAATAATTTTGCTATTCTTCATTCATGCTTTAGCAAGTTGAGAGTTATGTCACCATCTTCTTTTACAAAAGGACATCAGAGCACAGAGAATAAACTGAATGCACAAAAAAAAAAAATTATTGTTGTCAATCAGTGGCAAACTAGGACGGTTCCAAATGTTTAATTTGAAATCTGTATTTCACACCTGCGGCCAACATGGGAGATTGTATCAGCAGGTGTTTGGAGAGGATGCTGTTTGTCTCCATTTGCAATAGCTTTGTATGAATTTAATTATTAATAAGCCAAGTTCTTCAGTGGCTCAAGCCTGCAAATATCAAGAGAGAGTTTCAAGACCCCAAGTAGTAGTCATTGGAAGATAAATACTCAATTTATCTCAGGTTTTTATCTCAGGGTGGTATAAGCCTAGAGCAACATAAAAATAGCATTTTTCCAAGATGGAGATCCAGGAGGGAGAGCATACTTGTGTTTGGTTTGTTCTAATGTAGATTGAAGTCTTACAGGAAAAAAAAATCACCTTCACTCTCAAGATCCAGGCAGGTTTTGTGACATATGAGGCACCATATGGGATATTGCTGAATCGTGGGACTCAATTTAGCTCTTGCTAAAGCTGTTTTATCTAAGAGATATTTCGAATTGTTTTCATACAGCTTGCAGGAGTTAATAAAATATCATATGAAACAGTCTCTGAATCCATCAAAAGCATTTTGAATCTCTACTGACAGGAAAAAAAAAAGGCTGAGAGCTGTTTAATATTTACTGGCCTCCCTTGAGGGGCCAATCAAATCAGCTGTAACAAAGTGACCATGAAATTTTACAGTATTATCAGGAACACTTTAGAACTGTCACTTTTTTTAATGCAAATGAAATGCCTATTTCTGGTAAGCTCTCTGTTGACCCCAGCCAAGTGCATATGATGCATGACAATTGTAGTAATTTTTCTGCCTGGTACTAGAGCCATGAAGCTCTAGACTTTCCAGTAAAACTCAAAGTATTTTACACAGGTTGTGCTTTCAAAAGCCATGGGTAGGAGCAATTTTTACAGCCAGAATTAGGAGTCGATATGGTCAATGTTAGCTGAAGGTAAGTAAGGTGAATTCTTGGTTTTATATTTTCAAGGAGCCTCTGTAGGTGCTATTTGTATAGTATTGGTACAGCTTTTTTCTGAGACTGAGTATGTCCTTAGCTGTGCTCTCACTCAACTGGGAAAAAGTCATCCTTAAACCCTGTGCAGGCAAGCAGCAACACCAAGTGGTCTCTCACCCCGGAACTGAGAGTTATGAGCTGGTCTTTAAGTGCCTGGATCCAGCTAAGTTAGCATTTGTTGAGTTAGGGTTTTGCAGGGTAGTTATCCTGTTTTATTGTCAATAAAGTGTCCTTTTGCTTAGTGAAGACAGAGTTCATCCTTTCTGTACTCATATACCCCAGCCTAAGGCAGGCATCAGCACAGATGCTAAACCTCAGCTACAGGAAGCCCCCATTTCCCTTTGCTCTTTCTTCTCTTTATTTTAAACGATTCGTTGAGGTTTTCGAAGGCTTCTATAGGCTTATCTGTTAAAGACTCATTACCATAATCTTAACAGAGAATGACACAGTACGAAAGAAAACCAATCCATCCTTTCTGTGGCAATACAATACTATCACCTCTGTCCCAGGATGTGGGAAACGCTTACAGTTTTCCATAGACATTTTGTCTCTACTATTTAGAAGAACTTTAAGGGAAATATCTTAAGGAACTTAAAAGCAGCTGAGCACAGAGTAATCTGCTGGCAAATGCATATCACCAACATACAAAATAAAACCCAAATTTGTATCTCTTAATGATATACAGTTGATATGAGACTAAATTCTCTCTTAGGAATTCTCATCTAGTTAAGGCGAAATTGCCAAAGTGTTTTCTTTTAAGCATGCTCCGGGTACTTTAGCTGCTTTCTCCAAGTTGCATTCACCTCCTCAGGTGTGGGTTTAAACCGGTATCAGCCCTTATTATTGAACATTATTAACTGACAAGTCATGAGCAACTATTCATTATAATTCAATGAGGTAATGATGCATGAGGTCTTAGCAAATCATTCCATAAAATCATCATGCTGTGCTTGTCAACTTTAGAGTAATACCCTACTCAGAGAGGGCAGAAAGGAAAAGAGTCATTAATGAAGGAAAATTAAAAATATTAACTCCTTTTTCTGTCAGAATTAACTTGCCTTGTATAACACACCAGGAGAATCTAAGCCTTCCCTATTCTAGGTTTTCTACTTCTTCACCACACTAAAAAGTACAACTAATCAACAATCTTGCCCTCTTTACAAGTGGCTGCTGCACGTTTTC
Source organism: Struthidea cinerea (assembly GCA_013397865.1). Classification (NCBI taxonomy): domain Eukaryota; kingdom Metazoa; phylum Chordata; class Aves; order Passeriformes; family Corcoracidae; genus Struthidea; species Struthidea cinerea. Next base: position 140,050 of record VZTI01005479.1, read on the forward strand.
CCCTGCCTCTTATGTTCTTGAGCTTTTCAAGACTGGAAAATCAGTGGTACCTTTGGACATGGACCACATTTACTCAAATTTCTTGGGGGAAAGATTAAATTGCTTCTGCAGATTATAATTTTTAAAGAGAATGAGTTTACCAAATTTTATTTCACCCTTTTTCACGTATACCATCTAAGTTGTTTTAGTTTTTTTTAATTCTGCTTCTGTTTGCCAGGACACCCAGAAAAGATTTCATTTGCATTTTTCATAAAAAAAGAGACCAGTTTGATGACTGGCATAAGTGGAAAATTGAAAGAACAGGCATTTTGATAATTCCTCTATCCTGGAATATAAGGACCAGTCTTGTACTTTTTTCATGGTTATGCAACAGTAACGAAATCATTGTTCAGTGTACCCTGAACTCTTCTGTTAATTTTAATGGAAATGTGAGTGGAAATATTTTGGAAAACCTTGGACCTAGTGATTATTTTTCTCAACTTTGAAACTGTCCTATACATTCCTAACTGAATTAAATGTAATTATATAGAACTTGCTCAAATAGGGATTGTCATTCCTTCTGTTTGATTTTTGATATTTTGGAAAATAAATCCCTTACACTTCTTTTAAATGGTTTAGATTGGACCAAAATAGCATCAGGTTTATTGCTTTATGTTAAATGTTATACAACTATTTCAACTGAAAATGCATAGTGAAATTAGCAGTAATAGAGTTGTCTTTGTGGTTGAAAAACATTCTACATTCTGATATATTTTAATGAATATTTTGAAAACCTCAGAGACTAATTTAGGCTTTCTCTGACATTTCGTAAGTGCTTCATTACAGTTATGTTTCCTTCAGTATTGGCAGGCATTCTTAAAACTGAGTTAATGAATAAACATTGCAACAGTCATCTAAAATAATTTACACCCTTGTCCCTGTAAACTTCTATACATTCAGCAACAACCAGAAGACAAGTCCAAATCAGGGAAGCTGCTCTGGGGAGAGATTAGGGGCAAAGAGTGCTGATTTCAGATATCAGAATTAAGAACAAAATCCACTGCACAACAGTAACAACAACAACATAAAGATCAGCAGGACCCTCTCAGCGAGTAGGAGTGACAGCAGGACACCAAACTTGAGGACTTTTAAGCCGTGATATTCAAGACACTATTGATGCCTAGAGGTGGCCACCTAAAAACCTAAGGGATCAATATCAACCCTCTATTTTTCCCTATATGGCCCCAATATTTATACTAAAGCAGAGATAAGATCTGAACAATCAAATCTGTATTGCCTGCAGACTCTCTGCTGCAGCTTCCCTTTGGAATAATGGACACAGAGTGTGTCGTGTGGCACACAAAAAAAGTAGGAAGTTTTCCTCAGCAGCTGCAGAGGTCACTAAGCCTGCTAATGTTGTGACTTTGGAGGTACATCTAAATGACAGGAAGCACAGATGGATTGGAAGATCACAGACTTTCAGGCACTGCAGACTGGATAGAATTAGAGAGTAAGGCACTCTAGCAGTAGTAGAAAAGCAAATCAAAGATGTATGCAATAAGGAAATATTAATATGAGTTGCAGATGACTTTTTTTTGGAGGCAGAGACAGAAACAGCAATGAAGAAGAAGGATGGCTCCTAGGCAACTTTATTTCAAGTCTTAAAAAGCAGCTATGAGATTTTTTCTTCACAATACTAGTGCTTCCATCTCTATTTTTGCTTCCTCTTCCATCTTTCTGGGGTTAAGAAAGACAAAGTTAAAAATTAAAGATCGTGTTGCTTGTTGGAAGTGTCCCTGTTATTGCAATCACACTTAACTACATAACACTACTGGTTTTTTATTTGTATTTAGTCAGTATTTTGTATCAAGTGAAGTAAAGCATTTTCAGGATCTTCATAGCAGTGCCCTGGGTTTAATACTGGGGAGATGGTTTTATGTAATGGCATAAATGACTTCAGGATCAAGGTAGTAGCCCTGCACTTCTTTTTTCCCAATTTTGCTTTGGTTTATCAAATTTTTCTTGAGGTCTACGCACTTTTGTGTTTTGTTGCAGTTTTACATGCAGGAGAAACACCAAGTCTGTATAGTGAGGGTTCCCTTGGCATTGTCCCACCCAGTTCCTAACACAGCTTCTTTAGGCTGCACATGGGGTCTTGCTGAAAAGACTTAAGCTGCTTTTGCCCAATTTCCAGCAGTGGTGGATGATTCCCTGTCGTCTTGTTACTCAAGTTCATAGGAAGAGCTAGGATTTCAACTGCTCTGTTGGAATTTTTCTACACTGTCACTAATTTGTGTAAAACCAGATTTTACATTTAAGGTGGAATAGCTATTTAAGATTAACGCTTTTTGGTGATTCTTACAATAGAATAGTAGTGGGTTTTAATCCAGTTCAGAGTCTGAGGTGAGAGAAAAGCTCTTTAAGTTCTAGAATAAGAGTTAACAAGGGTTATGTACTCAGAAGCTGTTCCCTCCTGTGGATGATCTCCTTTGATTTCTTGCCTGATTAACTCTTCAGTGACAGGCTACTACTACTGTTTCTCAGTTTCAAATTGCTTGCAATCCAACCAAAATCCCCACTGACATTGCAGGGAGCATGTAAACATTTACTGTCATTTTTTGTCTGTGAAAATTTTGTGTTTAAAATAAACCTTTTCCAGAACTTCCCATAATCATGGGCCCAAATTACTAAACGGGCATTTTTTCTTAAGGTCATCTGTTACTTTCTACTGTGGCTACTGTATTATATTCATTCCTTCCAGAGAAGTAAATCTACCTCTATATACAGAATCTGCTTTCAGCAACTGCAGTTGGTTGCTTTTTTGATTGATGTGTGACACTGGTTTCTAAAAACAGCTCAAAACAAACAGCAGTGCTATTTAAAATGGTAGGGGTTTCCTAGTTTAAAAGGTTTTTGGCTAGAAATTGAAGAATGCCTGTCATGGAAGGTGTTCTGAACAAGATTGTACTTGAACATCTTCGTGGTTTGGGACTGCCCACATTAGATTTGGGAATTTAACATGCAAGTGGCTGTTGTGTCAGGAATGGAACATGATGGACTCCAGGGCACTGGTGGGGTAATGGGATATGAATTTTGTGACCTACGTGAAAAGTGCCGATAGAGAAAAATATTTTTGATTGCAAAGAGACAAAATATTTAATGATCTTTTGACAGAACACAAAATGTTATATTGTCAACCAAATTAAGTGTTGTATTTAGAAGTTTGTTCTAAATCTTTTGTTTTGTTTTAAAGAACTACTATAAAATGAAAAATGCTATTTTGAACAAATCTGCATTCAATATGGAAACATTTCTTGTAAAATTCCCTCCCTTGACTGAAATTATTTGCCAAATTTTCAAATACTTTTAGCTTCCTGAAATGATAATGCGTGACAAATTTCCTGCTCAACAAATAAAAGATTTTGCCCGTCGCTTTGCTAAATACTTTGAAACTCAGCAGAAAATACAGATAATTGCACTTCCTGCAAGTTCATCTTTATAATTAATTAGGTAGTAAAGATGGGCATGAGTCCCAAACCTGAATTAAGGCAGCCTGGGGTTTTTAGCATATTTCAGTACCATGACAGAGATACCGCCAGGCTTTCCGGATTTCTTTTTTTTTTGGTTTTTTTTGGTTTTTTTTTTTTGTTTGTTTGGTTTGGTTTTTTGGGGTTTTTTTTGTTTTTTTTTTTTGTTTTGTTGTTGTTTTTTGTTTGGTTGGTTTTTTTTGTCCATAATTAAGGGCAAGAAATACTGTCTCATTTTTCTATTAACAAACCTGAGATTCTCATGTAATCATGTCACTGGCTGTAGGTGCTGGCTTTGAAAGCTTGGGTATGTTGTGCTTTCCTCCTGATCTAGCTCTGATAATAGCCAAGATAAGTTATCCAAACAAATATCTTGTGCAACTGTCTGGTACAGTTACTTGCATTCTACAAATGAGCAGCCACATGGAATTTCTGTGCAATCAGATCAGCTCCTTCCACTCCCCATCCATATGAGATATGGAAGGTTTACGGCGATTGGTTGCTCTACAGAAAGCTGATGTTCCTACCTGAGCATATTTGTGCAGAGAAACTGGAAGTGGAAATCAAACTGAAAGAATGGGCCTTGACCAGGGGAAGGTTTTTTAAAAGTACAGTTCAGAACTCTTAGAAGATGGTTTGCACTCCCTTGGGGTGGCAGGTGACAGAAGAGAGCACAGGGAATAATTCCTGTCCCTTCAGGGCTTTAGCACTTGGTCAGCCAGCTGCAACAGCCCTGTTGGGTTTTCCATAACAAAGGGTAACCACATATTTTTGATCTGGCTTTTATTAACACTGTGAAAAAAACAAAAGCTGAGGTTCCCATGAGGAAGTGTCACAAGTGTGAGAGCTGTGAACCACAGTCAGAACAAAATAGCTCTTGTGTCCCTGTAAGGATGGCTGCTCTTAGAAACCTCAGATTCAACTTTAGGAAATATAAAGAAATTTCGGTTTATAACTACTGCAAGTCACATTAATTATACTTAAAAGAAAGTATATTCAACCCATCCATCCCATAAGCTGGGTGTCCCTTTCACTGTTCCACTGCCAATAAAGGAAGAAGGACCGTCCTGATAAAAAAGACCTGTCTTTATTACAGGGATACTCAAAAATATGAACTAATTACTAGGCTGAAAGTCCCAAAGGCACTGGCTAAAAGCTCATGTGGATCTACTGTGTACCTTAAACCAGACACACCCATCCAACCACGCCTATGGACACAGGAGTCCTTCTCCTCCTGCATCAATGGGAAAGACCAACTCCAGCCTGTGTTTCAGTGGCTGCTCTCCAGGTGAGGGAGAAATCCTGAGGGAAGGGCTCTGACTGTGTCTATTTCAACTCTGTAAGGTGGCAAACTGTGGTTTCCAAACAGCTCTGAAAGTTTACTGCTACAGGTTTTAATGAGACCTGACAGAAGCCAGAGCCACAGGTCCATTTGGTTCACTCATTCTTTGGGCCGTGCCTGTTGCACTGCTAAACATCTTCCCCTTCCTATGTGCATTTGTGGGGTGAGAGAAATGCTCATGTTGCATCCCGCTGCCTTTCAGAAATGAGAGAGCAAGCTGTTTAGAAAAGTGGTATCACAGTGGGGGAGGACCGGTTTTAATTCAAAAATGAGGTGTAGGTCAAATCTTAAATTCTGAAGCATGGTCCTGAACCACTGTACTAAGTGAAAGATAAGTGAGAAAATAGGACAAGTGTTTGCTCTGTAAAAGACTGCCATTTTTATGAGATGCAACTGATTGCTTTTAACTCTCTGGCAAGCTGAAGAAAATAGCTGCCTCCAAAGCTGATGACCTTTCTTCCTTTTCCATGAAGGTATCCAAGGGAATTGTAACCTACAGGCAGTGTTACCATGCGAGCTGTGTTATCTCTGCAGTAGGATGCAATGCTGCTGATAAAGTGAAACTTCCCTAAGACAGTTCTGATTTGTGAAGAGATTTAAAAAACGGTCAAGACATGAATAAATACTTGGGTGTATCAGAGCTGGAGTAATGGAAAAGGGAGTTTGGCTGAAGTGTTCTATACGTACAAACGGCATTTCTCTTTTTGCTTGTTGAGAAGGAAACTGTAGAACTGAGTAACTACATTAGTGTGTCTGGTATTGCTCAGAAAAGGTCCTGAAAAATTAAACATCTCTTAAGAGTTAAGTCTTCTTCTATTATACAAATTTGAGTAGTGGAAGTATTTTTTTCCTCAACAGCACATTAGATTTCATTTATTAAGACACATCTATACTAAAGACCAAGTCTGTTTTAAGCGTTTCAGATGGGCTTTAGTAATGGACTTGCTGACTTTTTCCCAAGCCATTTCAGGAGGTCTATCTTTCTCCCAGGAAAAGTTATTACTTCCCTCTAAAATCTGCAGAAATGATGCTGTCAGTACAAAAAACAGGTGGCCTGAACAAGCTTGGATGCCTGTAATCCGAGGTTCCCCAAGGCCTCTCATATCTTTGCACAGTTAATCATCAGGTAGAGTTTGTTAGAAGGCCCTTGGGTATCTGTAGATGCTGATTTTAATTCCCAAGTAAATGGGATCAGAGCAGTATCAAAAAAAAAAAAATACATCCCCCCAAATTTAAAATCATTACCAATATATTTAGCTACTTTACATGAATCCTTGCTTCATGAACAGGCTCGGTTATCCAATACCATCAGTGCTATTTTGTCCCCAGAGCTGTGCTCTTTTGAAGAGGCTGCTCTGAATTTCTAAAATGCTATTTGGCACATATCGACTTTATTGATGTCTGGCTGATGCCTTCCCATGCAAAGAACTACACCTTGAATGGGATTTGCTCTGCTCTAGTGTTAAGAAAGCCAGGCAGAGCTTAGATGACTCATGATTCATTCTCTTCCTGCATTTGACTGCACTAGTAAACCAACAGTAAAAAATATATATAAATGAAAACTGTAACCTTAAATTCCCCTGCAAATTCTTAATCTCTCCTCTAAGGACATATTTCTGTGTATCCTAAATTGTGGTTGTAAGTAGGTAAATCAGCCTGTCAGCAAGACACAAAATTACTATCCCAAATTTCAATACTGAGTTTGATACCTTAGAGACAAGACCACCATCTGAGAATTTACAAAAGGTTAGTGAGAAATAAAGGCCAATATTCCAATGAGAAAGGTTACAAGATGGACAGAAACAACAGGGAAGCATTGGTGCAGAATTTTGCTTAGGTGAGAGGCAACAGAGAGTTGATGATTTTAAAGAACTCACACCTGAGGTACTAAGAGGGGTGAAGCTCTCTTGATTTGTGAATTTACCCTCATACAAGGAACTGAGTATTTTAAGACATATTTCCCAGTAGTCTAGATGTGAAAAATATCATCGGGAAAAGAAGAGTGGAATATAAAAAGCCAGACTAAATAAATCTGCAATGATTTTATCGCAAAGGATTCCAAATTAGTCTCCAAAATATCTATGTCGCAGAAGAATCATAAAATAAAATTTAAAACCTGTTCAATGTAAATGCTTCTGATAGCATTCTTAATCACAGAGCTGCACTATTTAAAAACAATTCTGTAAGAAATTGAGGTGTTTTTCACATGATTGGAATATTCATAAATTGGTGAGTAGTACAACTAAATCTTTTCTAAATGAGATCCTTATAGATTTACAATGGATGTTTCTCTCAATGGAAGTTGCCGTGGTTACAGCACAATTCTGCATGGAGCACACTTTCATCACAAATTGTTACACACTTATACACAAATAGTTTGGGCACATTTTTCCAACTTCTTTTTAAATGAGAGCTACAAGGATAGCCTTGAAGGAAAATTCCATATTTGGGCCCGAGAACAGTGATGGTCCAGCTGCACCCAGAGTCATCAGATAATTCAGACTGGGGCTGGCCTCAAGAGGTCTCTAATCACACCTCCTGTTCAAAGCAGAGTCAGCTCTCAGATAAGACCAGGTTACCTGGGGCTTTATCCAGATGAATTTTGGAAACTTCCAAGGCTGGAAAGAGCACAGCTTTTCCTGGGCAACAGCCTTGTGTGCAAGAGAGGGTAATGCTCCTTGGAAAACTCCTCCTCCTTCCTTCCTGTGGCTGGGGTAGAAGGGACTTTTGTATAATCTGTCTTAGGAGAAAGACCTCACTGACTCAGTCAGCTTTGCACTCCCGGCCTGCAAGGAGCCTCCCCTTTCACATTCCTGCTCACAGTGTGAAGTACAAACAGCTTGCTCTGGTCCCCTTTCCTGGAGTGTGCTCAAAGGTAGTTTCAAAAGCATCCTTGCGTAAAGACAAATGTTTGCTGAATGCTCAGTTGTCCTGCTGAGGAGGTGTTATGAAAACAAGTTTTTTCTTTATTACTCTGCTGCATTTTATTGCTCTGGTTGCATCAGAGTGTGCCACAGTTACTGAACAGAGTGGTAGCTCCTGTACAATCTCATGTCACAAAATGCCTGGGGTTCAGAGGTCATCTTGCTTTTCAGTGTGGGTACTGGATGATTTGTCAATGTTTGAGATAAAATTCCACTTCTAACACCCATCTATCTAGTTTTATTAAACAGCCTTCTTGGTTGTCAGTGTCTGGACAAGTCTTTTTTAATAGGTTCATGTTAAAGTCCTGAGGATTAGTTTGGGTGAAGGCTTCATGCTATAATTTGAGGTTCAAATAGGAAATTTCCCATAATCCTACTTTATGATTCCAAGGAGAAAATGAAACCAAGGTTAAAAAAAAGGAAAAGGTAGGATATCTTTGTTTAGAAGGTATGAAGCTGATAACTCTTATGTGGTACTTTCATTAACTGATTGCAATACTGTGGGAAGATATTTTGTTTGACTTTTGCTCAGTGAATTCCACCACCAGCAAGCCACAAGGAATGGAGTCACTCCATAAGTTTTCATTATGTCTATCTGCAATGGACTGACTCCAGGTAGCCAGAAAATAGGCTTGTTGGGTTGCTGTTTGAAATATGGAAAGTGTGACAGGGATGTCTGGTGCTGTAGAGGGTGGAGAGTGGCAACATTTATTGGAGTGGACAAGTGTTCTTAGAGTAATACAAGGTTATTGCATTTACAAATTATCTGATGGCCTGCCAGTTGTTCAGTGCCATCTTGCTGGAAGCAAGCCACTAATCCTCTTCTTCATTCACCCTTCCGTGATATCTTTAACTCCTGTAATGGGTTTCTCCATTTGTATAGGTTCAGGCATAGTTGATTGGAATATTACTTCTGATGCAACTCTGAGAAAGAGGAAGGACATTTTTTTTCACCAGTTTGATAAATTCAAAAATAAACCAGCCTTTTAAATCACTGCCTGTGATTCTCATGTGACTAATTTTGCTCAAGGCTTCTTGGTTTAGGAGACAAGGCAAAATCTTTTTTTTTCTTTTTCCCTTACTGGTCCCTGATAAGCAACATAAATTAGAAAAACTGCACGAAGCCTAAACTCTTCTCTGAATCTGAAATAAGTTTTCAACATATGATTATTGATGGTTTAATTTCAAGTACATCTCAGAGGCAAGAAGGAAATTTAAGTTTCCAAACATACTGACGTGTAATAGAAATCAGGCCCCAGTGCTGTCTCTGTCTACTACTAAATATCCCTGTTGTAATTTCTGCCTATTTACAAATATGTCTACATCCAAACACCTGAGCACTTAATGCAAATTTTCCTTACATAACTGCTATGAGGAACCCTGATCTCAGTAAAGCCCTTGGAATCCATTTTGTCTCTGTTTAAGTTTGTCTTTTGTTCCTCTTTAGGGTTTTTTAAAATAATTTTTGAAACACTACAAACTAAGGCTGCTTATCACTTACCCCAACTCCAGCAAAACCTTTCACTGTGTGAAACATGCTGTTTTCTACATGTCTGCACAGCATGTACAGCTCTTTCCTCATGTTCATCCAAAAAGAAACATTGACTTTGTTGCTTGCTATGAGGGGTTTTCAAAATACGCTGTGGCCAGCTCTGCGAATGATTATTTCAAAATAAAACTCAAAGCTTATTTAATGATCTCTCTGTTGAAACTATTTTTAATTGGCTCTGGTTCCTCTACTTTAATGTCTTTCAGAACCTTCCAGTAGGGCAGAGAGGATTTTACTGGAGTTATTTTCTTTATCATTCAGCAATTGAAAAATCTAATCATGACTAAAAATCTTCTGGGCTTTTATTAAGTTAGGTCTGATTTATGTAATTTGCCATAAAGTTCATTAAAGACTTCATTAATTTTTCACCAATCTGTAACAGTCTTATCACTGCTGTTTTTATTAGCTGAGATAAAATTAACTAGGTTTGACTTTTTAAATTTGGGGGCAAGTCATTTACCTGCCCTATCACCACTTTCATAATAATTACATTTTGCTTTGTCAGATGTGAAATGGTTCTCTTCTTATCCATCAGCTCCAGTGATTAGGAACCCATATTTCAGACCAATGGCTTGTACTGACACTTTGATCTCAGCAGTTTATGTTCTCATTAGCTGACTGAATCTTTGGTCTTTCCCTTTTCCCAAAGAATCACTGGGTTTGAGATTTCTAATGCTAAAAAGACATGAAAAATTTCCATCGCCCTGCAGCTCAACCATGAACCCTGAAGGGATTGATATCAACCTGGGTTTTACTTGTATTTGTCCATCTGCCTTTCCTAGACCTCAGTGGTCCTTCCTTGGAACAAGGGAATACGAAAACACTGCAGAGGTATGTTTCATGTCAGCCACAACCCAGGGTGTTTTGTAAAATAGGATTTTTTAACCATTTTCTCTCCTCTGAAATTTTTTCTACTCCCCCATGCACCATCATCAACACCCATTTGCACTTGACTTCAAATATCAGGCAGTGATTTCCCTGAAGATTGTCATTCCAGCACTTGTTGGAATGCTGGACCCATTAATGGCCTGGCAGATCAGCCGGACCATTCTGTTATATGGACCAGTGCCCACCAACTCGACCAAATCTAGTAGGTCATGACCTTTTTCATTCAATAATCTAAAAATGGCTACAAGAAAAGTATGATAAAAGTATTTTCAAAGGAAAAAGGAAGCCAGTACCCACTCTATTTTTTCTCCAGAACTAGCACTCAATAGTAATTGTCTCTAAAATGTATCAATACTAATTGGAGAAGAAACATGATCTTGCAAGAGAAACCCTGTTTTATTCAGAGTTACTGCTACATATTTCAGATTCTCTTCCTTGGCCACTTTCCCTATGCACTTATATTTGATAGGGTAAAGCAGCTGTGTAAAAGGTATCAGTGGTATTTGTAGGATAACCCTGAGCCTTCTGCCACCACATTATTTGGAGTCCTTTGTGCCAAAGGAATGTTTCAATGCACAGAGCAGAGCAATGCACTTGGCAGGCACAGGGAATGTTTGAGACATTCAAGTGAACTCTGTCACAGTCACAGTGACCTGACAAATATGTGCGTTGTCTCGAATACCTCCTGTTAGGTTTTAAACCCTACCTCTCCATTTGAAGGATTTCTAGGATGCCTAGGTGACTTTGGTTCACACAGTGATTTTAAAGCTGTGTCACTTGTGTGTTTTTACTAAAGAGAAGGCATGCAGAGAGGCTAAGAAGGAGCCTTTGCACACATTTTAAACTCTGCTTTGAAGCAGGAAAGTTTCTGACATTTAACTGAGAGTTTATTCAGAGATGTATCCCTTAAAATTTATTTAGTAGCAAAAGAGTGAAAGCATCTTAGTTACCCATACTTCTGACTTTTCCCTCTCAAAAGGTGAGAAACTGTGAATATAGTTTATTTGTAACTCTCAGGATTGTTACAAATAGTGCTCTCCTTCTGCACAACATTTTTGATCCGAAGACTTGGAAATGTCTGTGTCAGAATGGGAAAGAGAATCGCCATCCTTCTGATCACAGCCTCTGGAGATCCTATGCTCCAAAATGCAAACTCTTCTAGTAGCTACTCATAATTCCCCACACACGAAAATTAAATTAGACTTCATTTAATATCTAAATTAAAATATCTCGTTCTATTTAGGGTTCTTGGTTAATCTTTTTAAAGCTATTGTTCCAATTTTCAGTTTTTCTCTAAATTAGCAGTATTTCCTCCTCAGATTTCTCCTAAGAGGAAAGCCCTGTATCTGCACCAAGCAACATTAACTCCAATGGGAACAGGAGCTTGCTCACACAGAATTCAGAGCTTTGATGACAAAGATTTATCCTTCTGACAGTGTTCATGTCAGATGAATTAACCTGCCTGCAAGGAAAGTGCAGAACTAGGATTTCTTATTGTAAAGTTTGAGTTCATAAAGATGAAAAGAAAACAAACAGAAAGAAAACTAAACAAATTACTTCTCTCTTCTTCTGTTTTCTTGGAAGTGGGATTATTTTTTTCTGTTGTTTCATGACTTTTTCTAACTCAAAGGTAAAACAATAACATTATTGAGATAAATTCTTAATGTCAGAGAATGAAAGAATCTGTCAGTCTGCAATGAAAAATAAGCAATTTTAGCTTTGCAATGAAAAGGTAATTAAATTCTTCTCAGAAAAATACAGTTTTAGGAATACTTTTTTGCAACGCCCTTTGAGCCTGATTGGAGTTCGAGGGCTGAGCACCTCAAAATCAGAATTTAAAAGCTTTTTAATGGCCACCATCTTTTACAATAGGGAATCTTGAGAGCCTGAAAAGCTGGAGAGAGCTGTCTGTGCTTTTGTCAGTTTGCAAAGACATTCCCAAAGCTCAGGACAGACACGAAAGCCATGGGGGAGGAAACATCCCCACTGATTGAGCGGTGTTGCTCTCTGTGTTCCTGATTTATTGCAGCTCTGCATCGGTTCAGCCACTGTGCAGCTGCAGTTGATGTTTTCTGATGGCCGTAACAGGGCCTGTTGCTGACCAGATGTAGGTGAGGCTCTTTAAAACATCCAGTCCTTTCTGATGGACTCGACTGCATGCCTGTGACTCCTGCTGCTGCTTTTCCAAATGCCTCTCAAGCTCCAAGGTAGTTGAAACCTACTCTTTTGCTCCCAGATTCCTCTGTCACTGGGCTCCTGCCATCCAGACCCGAGAGATTTGTTGCTCTTTGCTACCCCCAACTATCCCTTCAGTGCTATCTTAATCCACTTCTTCCGTCTGTTACTTCTGTACTTGAGCCCTCTCCCCACCCTCCGCCTTCAAAGAGACACTCCTCACTATCACTGCTGTTGAAAATAGAGGCATGCACAGGCTCAGCCTGCACTTGTCAGCAAACTCCAGTTTGGTTATCTCGCTTCTCATTTTCCTTTTCCTCAAGTGGGTATTATGCAGGTGGAGATTTGAGAGTGACCTGAGCAAGTCTCTGTTGGAGACTTTTCTATGTCCTGCACTAATCTCTCTTTCCAGCCTTACACCTTTCTTCCACACAGAATGACAATCCACAAAATTGCTTGCTCATTTCAGTCAGGAACACCCACATATGGACAACAAGTCCTTTAGGGAATATCAAAAATGTACAGATTATTTTGAAACAAGATATACGAAGTGTGGTGTCTCGTGGGAGCATCTGTACGTTGTTCACTCTGGCTGCTGGCTTAGCAGTACAGATTCTTTTTCCAATGAACACTTCGCTTCATCCTCATGAAACTTTTGCCTGGCATTCTTCAATAGCCTTATGAATATTTTAAAGTGTCTTCTACCAGCAGTACTCTTCTTAGATATTATTGCCCCTACGATCAGTTCTCAATTTGGCAAATATCTTGCTCAGGACAACCACGCACTCTGTAATTCAGATAAGAACAGCAAGGGAACACAGATCTGTCCTGTGCACGTATAGGTTTTTCTCAGTGCTTTCTATATTGGCTATGCTCTGAATGTGTTTTGTGCTGGATTGTAAGAGCAGAATAGCACAGGGCTTCCTGTGGTGTGAATTTTGTAAGAGTTAGCTACTCCCCACTGAATGTCAATGCATGACAATATTGCATATATTCCATTAAGCAAAGGTATTGTATGGCTTTTCACTTTCCACTACAATTCTGTCTCACTCAACTACTGTCAATTCTCGTGGTCTATTAACAGCAGTTGTCTCTAACAGGTCTTACTAGACTATCTTTCATTGGAGAACTTTAGAAGTTGGTTGCACTATATAGCACCCAAGAGAGACAGTCAAAAAATAGATTCTCACAGGAGTCTCCTCAACCATCAAGGAGAAATATCTTCTCTGAGAGTTGCCACATACAAAACAAGGCACAGCAGTATGTGTAATGCTTTTCCAACAACATGAAAAGGAAAATTATATGGTATTGAAGCTGGAACTCTTAAACTCATTTTTTCCAGATGAATCCTTGAGAATTTTTATGCATTCCTTTAAAGGCAATAAATTACAACATGTTGTCACCAGACTCATTTTTAATTTAGAAACAAAATATTTGAGAATTAAAATCAATAAAAAATTGGTGAAGCCACCATTTGAATTGAATCTCAACACAGTGCATCATACATTCATTGTCTGACCCACAGAGGTGGTTGTTTTATCACTGTTTGTCTCCTATGCACTTCTGTTATTGTATGCACATTTTGTATATTTGAACCCATTTTTAGCTGTGAAAGCACACCATTTCATTTAATGTGTAGGCAGAAAAGAAGCTTACATTTTTTGCCAGATCTATCTAGAAGCAGCACCACTAATATCTTTTTTTAAATAAGGTGAAAGATAGAGGGAGCCTTCAGGCCAGGAGACGAGGTGGTTTTGTATTCAATGTTACTTTTAATTAAAACAATTTTAACTCGTCATTGAAATACCTGTAACTTGTCACGAATCCTGGATTGGTCATTAACTCTCTTGGGTTTTGATTCACCTGCTCCCTATTTATTATATATATATCAATATACATATTCATTGCTTATAATTCAGAAATAAGCACTTAGCCCAGAATTCTTAGTTATTAAAAATGAACATTTTGTTAATGTTTTCTTACTCATTATTTCGGTCCATAATATAAAAATACAGTTAAAATATTAGAACCTGCATTTTAAAATAGTTACAGGTTTTGAATTTTTTTCAGTGGGTGGTCTTTAGTCTTTATGTAAGGTGTTAAGTCTAGGAGGCAGGCAGAAGGTTTTGTTGCTCTGACTTAGTGTCTGGAGAGGTAGAGTTAGTAACTCCCGCTGCCAGCTCAGTGCATCCCTTTCCACTGTGAGTGGCAGAGACCAAGTGCTTCAATTTCTGTACTGTGTTTAGACAGCAATCAGATAAGGGCCCTGATAGAGAGGGGCTGCTCCCCAATACCTGGTCAGTCAGTAAAACCCTCAGGCTCTGATGGTTTCAAATTTCTAATTTATGGCAGGGATACTGAGGGAAGGCAGTTGAGTGAGACCAGTGGTGGGAAAAACATCCCTGCGACATTTTGGAGGAAAACAGGATATGGAGCCCTGATCTTTGCTTGGAAGGAACAGCAAAACTTATTTTTATAGATGTGATAACAACAGAGGAGTTGCCAACCGGCCTTAAGGAAGTCTGATGGGGAGCTGGCAAAGCACTTGGACTACGGAGTAGGAGATAACCGGGAGTAGGGGATGAGTGGGAATCGAGTCTTTTTTTTCTGACATCATTCAGAATCTGGGTTGTGTTTCTTCTCCCACCTTTCCACTGCCTTCTGTGCCACTGTAGAGTGGAAGAGATTACTTGAATTTCCTGTAAGAATTACAAATTCTATCTTCATTCTGCAAGGAGTAACTTTTATAAGGCGTTTTTGGCATTGGTGAGAATGTGCTGCATTTTGGATTGTTTGGGGTTTTTTTTAATTTTAATTGAAGAGAAACAGCATATCAACATTTTTCAGACTAGCATTCTGCAAAATATTGAGGTGACTATTTTAACTGCTGGTTTTTTTAGCAGGACTGTCATTTAAATGTGGGGTAAAAATAGGATAGAGTCATTTAAATGCATTTTGTGTCAGATGTTTTAATCCCTAAAGCATTGTTTGTTGAACAGCAAGTAAAAGAGTATCTGAGATTTCTGAAGGTGTTACAGAAATAAAAAACCTTAAGAAAATATAAAAATAAGGTGTATTTTGTAATTCTGATTCACTAATATTTTGAAATTTGGTGCCGTGATCCCTAAGAGGATCCTTAACGTTTCCTGAGTAAACCAACGATAAATTCTATGGACAGAACTCAAGACTACGAGATTCTTTTTAAGCTAATGAAGTGACGCAACTCACAAATATTTTGGGAAGTATGTTGCATATAGACATATATCTAAGTTTATTCAGGTCCTTTAGTACTGAAATATTTATGTCACGAAGAAACTTGTCTGACTATAAATGTCATCAAAATCTGGTACATTCAAATTACAGCTTTTCAACTGAGTGTTATTTCTGTAAAGAGCTACATTAAAACTCAGGTCTAAACACATGTAATCTTAGTTTAGACCCAGATCTAAATTTTACACTCCTATTCATAGTGTATTCTATCCTTAGTGGATCAACCTCAAATCTGCAAGAAAAATGGATGATATTTTAAAGCAAAAAATTAATCACATATAGTACCCAGTGCTGTTGATTTTGAGAGCCTGTCTTTAAATTTGAATTTAAAAGTCCAATTTTGAAATTCTGTCCTGTGATCAAATTGCTTCTCTGAGTTGTATTTAAATAATCAATCTGTATTCCATTTTTTGAGTTATAAATCATGGCTTTCGAAAGTAATATTTCCTCAAAAATTATGTAAATCCTTGTACAGTAAATCCAAATCAACTGGGATTTGGTTAGATTTGCTTTTCAAACATCTCTTCTTTGTTCTTTGCAGCTAAAATGAGAAATATTTATATTTTCTAGTCTGCCAGAAAAATCTGGATTTTGTGTCCTGTAAGAGGGAACCTGTTTCCAACACACGAGCCTCTCTCTGACCACGCAAACAGGAAGAGGTGCAATGCTCAGGTCAAGTTACCAGTTCAGGTCGAGGCAGTGGGAACTGGAATGTCACAGTAGCTGCAAACTCATCTGCCCCATCCCCATATCCAGCCTGCCTCCCCTGCCAGCCTGGCTTCTCTGTCCCTGCTCCTTGTTCGGATCTCTCCCAAGTTCTTGACCAATTCTGTGCTCCTGCAAGACCTTGAGATCAGAGAACTTCTGCTTCCCTCAACATTTTCCTTTGTTCCTTGTCTCTTGCCTTCTTGTATCCCTGGACATGGCACACTAACCCTAAAGTGCAGTCACACTATTTATTTGGAGATGATGTGGCAGTGCAGGTTGCTGCCCGTCAGCACCGGGGCGACTGTGCAAGACTCGCTCACAGAAAATAGAGCCAAGCGGCTCCAATCCTTTGCTGAAGGTCAGACAAGCAGTTATCCTGGAAAAGTTCTTGAGTCAGTTCTGAATTTCACCACGACACAAAAGACATGGCCTTATAGGAAGTGCAGCTCAGGATTGGAAATACAGTCCTTGACATTCTCTTGTTGTAAAACACTGTGGAATTCTGCCAGATAGCTATGAAAAGAAATAGTAGGTTTCTCTTTTAAAGCAGGCTGTGAAAAGTAGGGAAGATTATTCCAGCTATACAGCAGAGCCTGGATTTAAATTAAATAGTGACAAGCTGCATGTATTTCTTAAACCCATTACAAATATTTAACAACATTTGTGCTCTGGTTGGATAAATCATGGAAAGCAATGCTCTGTCACAAAGGTACTCCATGATTAACATCGAATAACTGCTTTACTAAGCACCTCTTGCTACTCCTGGTAACAGAAGTAGCTGCTTACTATCCATTATACAATTATCAGCCTCTAATCTTTTTATAGACTATAATCTAGCTTTAGGCCTTTCCCCATTCATAGCTATGCCTTTAATTGAGTTTACTTAGGAATTGAATTACGCAGTTGTCAGTAACAAAACTGACAGGCTCATTTTTCTGCTTCTCAAACAGCTAGCCATGCAAACAGACATAATATCTGGCAGGATCTTGCTATTTGTCTCTCAGCTCCATATTTTATCTTCATTATTTGTCTAAAACACCTTCTCTCTCTAAAATAATTTTCAGGTTCCTGTGGCTTCCTGAAAGCTGTGAGAGTCTGTAAAAATGCTGTCGATGTGGTTGGTGCCCAGCCACACAAACTGATCTGGTTGTTGTATTAGTCTAATTTTTTTTAAAAAAAGGAAATTTATTACCTAAAGCAGTTTATCCAGAGGCTAATAGAGCTGTTCTGTCTCAGTTCCATCCAGAGAAGTGGTGTAAACAAACCAGAGGAAGACAACTACTCCTCCCTTTGAAGCCAATGTTGAACCTGAAAATGGAGATAGAAAATACGATTTTGCCACGGACTCAGGCTGAAGTAATGCAGAGCCAAAAGGCAGCTCCTGGTCTCAAGGAACTTTCAAAATAAATAGTAAGAGGGAACTTTTGTTGTTGTGCAAAGAGGAGAACTGGGCAAACTCAACCTACAGTCCAACACAGGCTAGCAGAGATAGCTGTGTCTGCTCTGGATGGACAGAGAGCTGCAGCACAGGGGGACATGTCCAAAAAGTGGCCATTACAAGAAACTGGGGGGCTATTTAAAAAAAAGAAAGAAAATCAGACATGGCATAAGTCACCTTTCAGATGCAGACACCCCAGTGCATCATCAATGGCACTGCCCAAAACTAAGGATGATTCCGCAGTGAAGGAAGTCTTTAACAATGCAGAAGGTGACAGGCATGATGTGACACACAGAATGAGATGAAGTAGAGGTGATAATTTTTCCATCTCTCTGAACAAGGTTGCACTCCTACAGATGTGTTTGTCGCTATGAAAGGCATTGCTCTTCTTCAGAGTGGAAAGGTCTTTTAATTTCCCAGTAGTGTCATTTCAGCTTGGTACTGCCCAGGTTAAATCACCTGTGTGCTTCAGATGAAAGTTTACAAATAAAGCCCAATGAAAGCAGGAGCAGGCACACATTTTCTAGAAAATACATTTATAATAGACAGGAAACCAGTCTCTGAAGTTTTCAAATCCTTAAGTGCTCTCTGTTGCTACCTCATATTGCAGTAAAGCTGAGGGGGGAGGATGAGGAGTGCTGTAAGTGGCTGTATATCACTGGTGCTGAGATGGTGACGTTGTGCCTGAATGGGGGAGCAGCCAAGGTTTCAGTACCAGCACATACAGTAGTTCATGCATTGAGACTAAATGAAGTGTTTGACCCTCATGCTCATGAAAGAGGAAAACTTCCTGCTGGTGAAAACTTCCTTATTGCACTACAGGCCCCAGTTCTGCTCTGCTCAGCAAAAAACCATGTTTCAGTCTGCATCAGCTTCCAGCAGCTGTTTATATTTTTTACTTGTATGTTTTGCAAAAATATAAAGACAATATGAATTTTGACACTTACTTTCCTGAATGCACCATAATGCCATTAAATAAACCTGTTTTCACCACTGCTTTATCTTCTCTGAAATTAGTTTCACAGTTTTTCATGACTGAATTAAAAAGCATTTCCACAGAGATACAGTATAACTAACGAAAAACCTTCATTTCATATAATCTCCTGATTGTTTTGCAAGTGTGACTGGCACTCTTAACACTTGCCAGAATAATAGTAACCTTTGTTTTTCAGGACACTTCTAGTCCAAAATGAGAAATCTGAAGAGTTTTAGAAACATTTTCTTTTCTTACAAACTTTTAGAAACAACACATTAAAAAGAACTGCTATTTTCTTATAGTGTGGGTCTTTCTGAGTGCCCATGGCAGTTTATCTGGCTAACCATGAATGGCAATTAATCACACCAGTATGTTCATCATCATGTCACCTGCTTTCCCTTTTGATTCCCAGCACCTTTCCTGAGAACAGTAAATTTACATATATAAAAATCCCAGAAATTTCAAAGCATAATAGTTCCAGATACTGATTTTTTCCAAATCTACTTATTCTTTTGACTGTAAATAATAATGATAGTAATAGATATAGTGCTCTTGCCATTGAAGTATATTATTTCCTAAATAAATGTCGGTGTATCTGAAATTTTTTTTCAGAATCAGTACATGAAGTGCTGCTTTAATGAGTCAGAGAGCAGCGAAATATTGTGGTTCATTTTATTCAAACAGTGCCTCAGCTCACAATTAGCATACATTTGGTTTAGACAGCTAAATGAGGTTGCCTCAATAAGGCTAAAAACAGAATGCAGTCACATACAAAACCTCAAAAAAGTAAAAGTTTGTTACCTAGGGTATTCTTTGCTTTTACTTCATGTCACGGAATTATGCCGGCATCCAAGAGCACTCAAGTGTGATCATTGAGTAGTATTGAATATCAGTAACTTGGGAGAAACAGAGAGAAATATGACCTTCAGAGATACAGAAAATTTGCATAAACCAATAATTTGTACAAGATTTTTTGTGCTACAGAACACCAGCAAGCTGCAGATCTAGATATGTTTTTGTTATGTAATGATCAACATTAAAAATTCCATTATCAGAGCTAATAGCTTTGTGGTGGCTAAGGCATGATCAGAATATGCTGTCTTTATTGTCTGTATTAATGTCATCTTTCCATTTGCTGATAATACTAAAACCTTCTTTTATTACGAGATTAGGCAGATTTGACTTGGAAAATATACACACACTCTGATACATATGACATTGTTGAAGGTGCTTTTTCTTCCTCGAGTTTAAAATGTGTTTTTCCCCAGTGAATTGCCTATGGTATATACATTTTTGTTTAAAGCATGTCGCTGCTTTTCTTCTCGGAGGCAAAATTTGCTGGGCTTTTTATTTTAATTTCCTTTTGGATAAAACTTTAATCTACATCTCCTAGAGGCACAACAAGCTCTGAAGTGGGATTACTGGTGAAAATTCTTCTGGAATGACCTTCTTTCCAGAATAAAATTAAAGTTTGCATATTTTATGTAAGAGAGGAGGCACCCTGCTGCCACGTATCGTCCTCTTGCTGATTTGCACAAGCATATCAAAGTAATATTCCTTTAACTTTGTTTTCTATGTATATAGACTTTCAAGACACACAAAAAGTCAACACAATTTTAAACTCAGTTTTTCAGTCAGAACAAGTACTGCATCATTTTTATTTTGATGTGTCTTGTACCCACCACAATTCACCAGCAGCTGAACCGCAGACCTTCGTAAGCCAGAGGAAAAAATAAATAGCTCAAATCTTTCATCTCTGAGCAGAAATCACTGGGAAATCCAGCTATTCCCCCAGCACTTCACAAAGGAGGTCCAGAGAGGTTCAGTTCTTTTCCTTTCTCTAACTCACCTACATGGAGCTGTTGTTGGAAATGATGCTCTGTAAATGTCAGCAGTGCAAGAGCAACAAAGCACAAGGAAAGAGTATCACTTTAAAACGCCGCTGGCAAACTGAAATTCATTAGAACCCCATTGAAGAATATGACTGAATGTGAAAAGGAAAAGAGAGCTGGTGGTAGAAAATTAACATAAACAGAGTTAAGTCACTACACCAGAGGCAGTGGCCTCTGTTCACATAAGAAATATGTTCTCTGGAGATTTTTGCTGCATCTTATTATCCTCAGTGGTGGCTGCTAAAATGTTACCTTCTGTCTGCAGAGCATCAGAAAACTGTCCTTTCTTATCAGACTCTAATTTGGCAACAGCAATGCACACACACGACTTCTAGGCTTGATTATTGCAATCCATTACAGCCAGGAATGAAGCCATTTGCCTTGAGACAGCTCCAGCTGTATCAGTCCACTGGCTCAGCAGCCAGAGCTGCCAGTTTCCTGCCATCAACTTTGCCCCTATTCCCTGCCCTGGATCTCTGCAGTATTCACAATCCAATTCCAGGCTCTCATTTTTCCAGCGGGAGTGGGCTGCCTAATCAGAGCCATCCCTGAAGCTGGCACTGACTGGAGCCTGTGCTGGCACCAGCTGCTGGGCATCGGGTGAGGATTCTCTCCTGGAGAATGAGCTGACCACTCCCTCACAGATGGGCTCTCTCCACCAGTTTTCCAAGCCAGCTCCTGGATTCTTTGTCTACTCAAACCGCCCACTGAAATGAGGGTGATTTGCATGCACTCAGGAGGATCAGATTCCCAATCTCTTTCTTCAGGAGAATAATATTTAGTTAATTAAGATGCTGAAATAGAATTGAGGCCTTTATAGTTATTATCTAAATTATTATTTTGTCAATATTTTTATCTGAAAATAGTGTCTTATGGTATTTGGGTTCTTAAAAGACTGTGAAAGCGTAGCTTGCTGCTGTTACTATACAAACATAGATGCTGTGATCAGAGACTCATGAAATTAAACTTGCTGAGAATGGACCAAAAGTCTCTGGTAATAGCTGAAGGCAGATGTCTAGGCAAAAACATTGAAACCAGGTAGGAATACAGGGACAATTTCTGTGATATCCTTTCCCAGTTTGCTATAGTCTTTTCCTTAGGAACCTCCTGAAGGGATTGCCCCTACTTTTGCACCTAGTAGGCTTTTCTTATACATAATTGTTTTAGTAAATGGTTATGAACAAATAGCCATTCTCCTTGCCAATCAAACACAGGAGGAGAATAGGTGTAAGCATGGAACTACATCAGTATTGTAAAAATAAAAACTGAACAGTCGCCTGGTCTGCAGCAAGCCAAACAGAGATCAAAACTGCAATTTGTTTTCTTCATGCTGTAGTCTCATATAGGTTAGTTTTCTTAAGGAGTGGAAGCTCTCTGACAATTCTCAAATTCTTTCCTAAGAAGGGACAGCAGCGCAGATATTGATCCCGGTTACACACACGGTTCAGCCAGGCTGAAACCAGAGCAGGAGTCAGGTAAGCATTGGGTACAGACACTCCAAACCCCAATTTGTTAGCAACTAAGGAAGAATTTCCATCAGAGTTCTATTACTGGTTGTCATATTACCCATATATAAACATCATCTCTCTTTGTATTGCTTAAAGCAGGAATGCAGCACAGCTGTACTGGATCATGCTAAAGATGATTTCCTTTCCATCTGTGATGCCAAGAGAAGAATGTAGGAATAGGCAGAGTTTATGTATATGTACAAGTACTGTTTCCCAGCCTGTGGTCATTTGCACTCCTGAGGCATTTTGAGATTAGCTTTGTTTTGGCAAATATTTCCCACTTTTAGGGTTCTCTATTTTGAGATGCAGGCACTAGAAGGGTACCTCATTCCATTTGCCTTTCTCTCACTGAGCACCAAGTTGTCTTTTTCACACAACTGTCACACCACCAAGATTTCTGAGTCATAGTGTCCAGCTTGGAACTCATCATTCCATGCATGATTGCTGTGCATCTGATGTACATCAGATGCATCATTTATTTAATTAATTTCCATTTGATTTCACCTGCCATTTTATTTCCCCAGTCACTCCACCTTGTAAGTTTTTGCAATTCTGGCTGTGGTTTTGCAAACTATGCATCTCAGGACAGATAGGAAGTATTGTATGGATACAGAAAATGGGGGGAAAGCCATGAGAGAAGTGCAAATACAATTAAAACAAAGTGTATTTCATTTCATGCAGTAAATGGGGACAGTGCAAGAGCACCAAAAAAAATCAACATATTCTGACTGGTTTATTGATAAACAGAGAAGAGAGTTTATGCAGCATTACAAGAGGAGTAGCTGTAAATCACTGTTTGGTTCAGCTTCTTTTTGAGCAGTAGCACAAATAGTTAAGCAAGAATCTGGTAAGAAAAAATATATTCTGAACACATTATAGGAAGAAACACTGAAAATCTGGTGAATATCCTCTCCCATTTTATCCACTCCACAGCTACTGAGCTTTAGATTGTTTCTCTCCAAACCTTTGGAGATTCTTCTATTTTTAATTTTTATACTGGTTGTAGAAGAAATAAGTTTTAATATTTTAAACTCAACCTTTCAAAATTGTAAACAATTGTAGAAAACAAGCAAAGGGCATACAATGGGATCTCTTTTAAAGAGATTACTGAATTTTTACAGGAAGTAAGCACCCTGTAAATAGCTCCTTGGAATTGTAGCCATTAAAGGCAACTGCCTATCACACAGCTTGGACAAACACAGTTCTAGGAATATTGCTTACTTTTCACTGTGCAATTGACATTTCTTGGAGCAAAGATTTCAAATCAGTAATCAAGTAGAAATGTTACTGTGACCCCAAACTCCTCAGCTACTTAAATGTACAGATGCTCAAGTGAAATATGAGTTATCTCTCTTCTTCAGCTGGACAGGAATTATCACACATAAGTAAGTTAAAAGTCTCTTTGCTGTTTGGCCCAATTTTAGGAATTGTTGGGCCAGATCTAGTGCAGCATGCTGGCAAAGGCTTGTACAGTCTATTCCCAAACCATCCTGTATTGAGGCAATAATAACACAAGGCTAGGCTAGGCTTCAGCTTGAAGGATAAGACTGCAGCTGTGGAAAAACAGCTGTTTCTTCAATGTCTTCCTCAGTGGCCGACACTGAAAAGAAAAGGGTGTGGGATGCCGAATGCGGAGACAACAGTCACTTGGAAAGAAAGCTGAAAAGTATCAAGTGTTACCTCAAGCCACCAGAGAAAATCAAAATGCATTCTAAAACCTGCAGACTTACCTGGGTGGTTGGATTTCCTGCTGAATGCTCTGTATAGATGCTTGGCCACAGGATTTCCTGGTTCATCATAATACCTGGGGTAATTCATTAGGTTTGCCACCGATGTTGTTAATCCGAAAGCAGTGTTCCTTTAAATCCATAGAAGAAATCAATATCCAGAAGGCTTTTCAAGGCTAGAATATGATGCAGTTGTAAAGCATCCTGTAAACAAAGGAGCTGCAGCATGAATGACAGCTTTACTAAAACATTAGGCTTCACCTAAGGCCAAAATCATGTGTAAGTGGAATAAAATTGCCACTAATGATCTTGGTTATTAATGTTTAATTATGCATTTCATGATGTAAAGTTATTATTGTAAAGGATTTCATTAGGCACAATTAGAGTGCCTCTCTTCTAATTTATATGCACCTGTTCTTAATTACCATGGTATTGAAATCAATACTGAAAAATGCTTAGGTACTTTACGTTCGACATAATGTGCTGTATATAACTAGGATTAAAACACCTTCCATGTTATTACCTGACAGTAAAGTTAACATCTGCTAAAATATATTCTCTTTCTTCTAAAATGAGGTCAAATCATGCTGCCTGTAAAATCCGAGTTCCTTAGCAAAGGCAGAAGTTATCAGAATGTGTATGTAATTGACATTTGTAAGCCCTTTTAAAATAATCTTTTTTGGTTTCTGTTGTTTTTAACTTCTTCATTCTAGAGTCTCTGTCACTATTATATGCCACTGCTATATATAGTATACATAATATAACTGCTAAATCAGCTTTCTTGGCATGCATTACCATAAGATATCCTGACAGAGTTGCTAGGGATAATAACTATGTGCCAACAGGAGGATAGCAAAGCCCAGATGTTTCATGTGAGACAACACACTAGAAGTCCATCATCAATTCACTTCTCACACATACTGGTTCAGCTTCCAAACCACTTCTTATTCTTTTAATTTTTCATACATATCTAAACATTCTATATGGAAAGTCCAGTTTCTAAAATATTTAAATGTGTAATGGTGTTTTCTCATGCAATTGATGAAAATGTTTCTTGATATGTGTCAGTGATTATATTTAACAAGCAATCCTTCAACAAGTAAACAATCCTTCAGCAAAGCATCAGTGAGGTCTTAGAGCTGAGCCCTAAAATTGCTCAGACACAGCAACACAGGAGTAGAAGGAGAACCCTCCCAGTTTCTCTCTTTCCTCTGGCATTTTGGTTTTTAAACCCTACAGCCCACTGAGATCTCAAACATGTTATTTAAAGCCATTAAAGCTAAAAACAATTTGTGGTAAATGGAACCCCAAGCACGCTGGACACCTGTAGGAAGCCTGGCATGGCTTTTTAGATTGTATCTGGTTCCTCAACTGCCTGGCATGCTCCAGGCAAAATGCGGCCTAAGGTGTCCTCCCAGGTACCAGACTTTTGTTTAATCTTAGGTGTACTTGAGTCAGATCAACCACACTGCCTTTATTTTCCTCTCTTCCCTGGCCATCCTCCCACTTATTCAAGCTTCAGCAGCATCAGAGCAAGAGCTCTAAGTGATGAATGGTCTTTAAACCACCTAAATCTGATCAGATCCATGTGATCACTCATGTTCTAAGCCAAAGCATTTTAACATATGCTCTCTTGCACCGTTCCCATAACTCACAGTATGCTGTTCCCCTCTAAAAGGAAAAACAGGGGAAGTGAAGAAATACAGCACTGCTGTGGTTGCAGGGAATAGTCTACACAGCCTTTTCAGCACTTAACAGAAAACTGACCCATGATACAGTAATACACAGAAATAACAGAAGCAATCTATTTTTCATGGGAACGCAAACAAAAGTTTATTACCAGTTATGACAGGTATGGTACATCTGTAATAACCCATAGCATCTTTTTTACGTGAGAATGGAGTTCTCCAGCACATTCTCTTACCCAAAGATTTTCTTCCATACCCTTAACATTTGCTGGCATTTCAAGACAACGCCAAAAATCTTGCCTGTGAGATTCGCAGGGTGATAGAGGGTGAAACTGCCTTCACAGGATGAGTTTAGCAGGAGGAAACTTCAAAGAAAAACTGACTGATGTGGCAAATACATGAAAAGCACAAGAACAAAGCAATATTCTCAGTTGTGGGGAAGTTAGGATTGGGATCTTAATACTTCAGACTTAACTAAACACTAACAAACCAAATTAGCACAGGCAAACAACAGCTAAGGCTTCCTTCTAGTGCAAATTAAAGGCTATTCTTTAGGGTTTTTTTCTGAAGTATAACTTATAGATGCTCCATTTGCAAGCCATATCTTAATTTCATTGCTCTGATGTTCTGGCTTTATTGCATATTTTTAAACATGAAGCTGACAACCCAATGGCATTCCTCTAAAATGTTTATTTGAATTATTGTTTTGCATCCATTTCCTTAATTATTTTATTTAAAATAGACATTCAAATGAACAGTCCTGAAAGATCACTTTGTTCAGAAGGATGATATCAACGCTGCAGAAATATCTGCAATATAATTACATTGTCAAAGTGTTTTAAGTTTTGCAGGTAATTGCAGTTTATCTTCACAGAAAAATACTCTAGATAAAAATAATTGTCAGATATAGCCACAGAATCTGCTTAAGTATCTTCCTCAAATGTGGTAAATGTTGGTTTAGGGCTTGGTTTAAGTGCTGATGAAAGACTAAGGAAGAGAAGCAGGTAAGATCCTTGCACTGGATAAGCATTCCAGCTTTTATCCTCCAGTTCACCAGAGACCAGTTGTTTCTATTTCTGGGACTTTCCTGCATAAACTGCTACTTATACTGGATGTGTAGCACTTTTGTGACACACACAAATTACGTAACCTTCTCCCTTTCTCTCTGTACAGAATCCCAGCTTTGTGATGCAGGACAAGGCTTTCGTCTGGTTTGGGATCAATTACTGAGACTCTTTTGGTATAAAGTGGTTGGAATTATTCATTAATCTTCCAGACCAGTAGTTTTGTCTTTCATGAAGTGAAATTGATTTCCTTATCTGAGCTTGTGAAGAAGTGGAATGCGCACCTTTCTCGATTCATAGCACAGGATGGACAGTAATGGAGAAGCTTTGAAAGCAGCAGGTTTTGGGACCCCAGAAATGACAGGTCTTGGTGCAACAACCTAATATTTACTCATGGGTGGGCTGCATATTGCACTAGATAGCACTTTGAAAAGAGGATATTTAAATTTGGGGAGAGTAAATCCTTGGGGAGCACTAGCTTTTCTACAGATTTGCTTTATTCATTCTCTGCTGGAGAGCTTCATGACAGTTTATAGTGCACAACAAATCTCTTTGGTTGCAAGAGGGGTAGATTTATTCCACCATGTCTGAATCACCTGGGAGAAATAGAAGCAACTTTGAGTTGAATAACTGAGTAATCTACAGCTTCTTTTTCAAGGACCAGCAGACCCAGGAACAGACAGCATTTCCATCAGAATCTTACCTATTTTCTGGCCAGATGGTAGCAAGGAGCATTGGAAATCTGATTAATATTGTGTGGAGGGTTTTACCAACCCCCTGGTTACTGGCCTTTCAAACACTCCAGACATTTCAAGAGTCTTCTGTTCATAATATTAATACAGTTGTACCTCATATCCCTTTGGGCCACTACAAAAAGGGGTCAAATCATGGTTCTCCTCTTTGATTTAACTGAAGATCTGTGGCATTTTCCCATCTAGAAGCTAGCATTGCAGGAGCTGTCTTGTTTCCCATTCCTTTCCAATGTAGTCTGGGAATGACTGTGCAGTCCTTGCACAACCACCAACACAGATTCTTGAATCAAAGACTGAAAAAGAGAGTCTGTATTACTTTGAATTTAGTCTAGACTTTTACCTTTTATCCACAATCTACCCCCTCTACTTTGCAGTAAAAATGCAAATCATTTAAGCCTAGAGTATAATTAGAGTTCCAGACCTAGATTCCAGTCCCCTATGGCTGCTGCTTGACTAATTTCTTATTTTGTCCATTTTTCTTTCCACTGAGAAGATACTAAAAGTACTGCATTAATGTGCTGTGGACAGAAAAGAAACAGAGATAAATCAGCTACGTATACCACAGTTATTCCCTGGTCTGCAAAATAATTGCCTTGAAAGCCATTTTTCTTACTGTTTGCTCCTACTTTCAGAACTGTCTGCATTAATAACAAGGCTTTGCATCTAGATATTACTATAGCAGGGAGTAATCTCTGCAACTGTAAAGCTTTCCAGTCACTGCCTGTGCAAAGATCCTTTTTGCAGGTTCTACCCACATGGTTAGTTAGAAGAAGCCATAGGGAGTGTAATTGGATGTGTATTGCACCAACAAACGGAGCAGGGAATATGTCAAAGTATCAAACCCCCAAAAGAGCAAAAACGTAACATAAGACCTTTGATGGTTCTAAATCCTATTCCTCATTTAAATTACATAGTCCTTTATCCCTTATAAACACTCGTGATTACAGTGAGATAAACACTTCACAGAGGTGTTACCCAGCAGGTGGTGGTGTCACAGTTCATGAGTGTTTCCAGCAGCTGGAATGAATATTTGAAATGTAAGTCAGACACTGGAAAACTAAAAGCTTCAAAAGTGGGTTCTAACACAGCTTGGAATCGCAGCACTGGGATCTCTGACCCAACTGCAATTTGGGATCTCCTGACACAGTGGTTCTTCTGTAATTTCTGATAGCATCAGCAGGACTTTGCTAAGCATGCAAGGAAGGAGTCTGAAATAAATACCCTTCGTGTTCAACAGAGCCGGAATATGAAGGTCACCTCAGGAAAAGGAAATCAATGTATGCCAAGAACAAAGGGCCAACACAAAATATAACATACTATTATCCCAACCCACAGCGCTAACTGTCAACAAATGCTCAGAGAAACAAGAGAGATGGAGTGAAATCCCTCTTATCATAGCTGTTTGGAAAGAAAAGCAACTGAAAAAAAACGCATTCCACCAGGGAGAAATCTCAATCTCCTATGAAATGGCTGACAACTGAGTTGTCTTAGACCAGGGCACATGAGGAGAACCATAAATAAATTAAACTTTTTACAGTATGTACTTACCTATTTCTTTGATAAGTGTTATTTATCTCAATCTTCTTCTTATCATGAAATCTATTATGTATAGTTTTTAAAGATATAAGATGGTGGTGTGCTAGATGGAGTTTGAAGGATCTGTTAAAATCCCAGTAAATGAAGACTTGAACAGCATGAGGTTATAATCAGTAGTGCCTTTTTTGAGTTACATTTTATCTTCTTTTAGCACATTCTTAACTGACTTTTAAATTGTGACTTTTAAATCTGTGGCTGCAGACTCGGTCCCCACAGGACACACAGGGTACACACTGCATGAGGAATGAACTCATTTAAGTCTGCAGAAGCAAGTGTGCCATTTAAAAGGCATTGCCAAAATTCCCATCAGAAGATAATTGCATGTTTGATGAATCACACTGAATCTACACAAGATTTGAGAGTGCTAACTGCTTAACCTCAAAAAATCATGATTTGGTCATCAGTTCTGCAGGATGAGTGAGAAGGGTGCTTTTGGCAGTACTTTTGAACAAAAGAACAGATCAGTTGAGAAAATACAACTTTGGTGCTTCCCATTTGCTTTGTCAGCCTAATGGAATCAGAATAAAATGAGGTATTAAGTATCATTTCTATGGGGCTAAAGTGGAAGGCCTTTATTGTCCAAATGCCAGCCCTGAAAGTGAAGGGAAATCCAACTAAGAGTGCAAGGTAAGCTTCTGCACAGAAAAAAAATCAATGAGCTCTGGCAGCTGTCTGAAAACTTTATTAGTTCAATGCATCATATTTATATAGACACTAATAATTATAATGTAAATAAGGCAGTCAGAGTAAAATAGTCCACCATCTAATACTCAGTATGGCAACGTTATTACCATAGTGTTACAATTACTGAACTTTAATAGAGAAATATAAGGCACACACAGAAAGTAATTGAGATAAAAGAGCACAGTAAATTGGTAGAGTACTGCAGAGAGTGATGAGCCGCTCTTATTAATTTCAACAATTACAAACCTACAGAGCAAGTTCTACTTCTCTTATCCCAATGAATGATTGTGTTAAAGCAAATAGTCCACACTCCTAATGGAATTCCCCTACTTCATAAAACTGGAAGGTTTGTTAAACATCCCACCTGGATTTTCTGCAATGTATTTGAGTGTTTCTTCTGCAGCATTAATTGCAGAGGGGGAAATTCCTTGAAGTGCTGTAGAATGTCTCTGCACTTTGAAGTGTCTGTCACGAGTGTGGCAGACATGCCACCAGCCTGCCTCAAAGCTAAGGACCTCCACAGTTTTTTACAATAAATAAACTAGTTCTTTTTTGTGTTCCCCTTACTCTAAAGCTACCTGTCCTTTACCATCCCTGAAGTTAGCTCATGTACTCCTGCTCTTTTGAGTAGCTTCTTCTAAGGGAGGTTAAAAAAAAAAAAAAA